>SJXQ01000956.1:52077-97614 GCA_006408695.1 Aepyceros melampus
GTGGCTTCACCCAACAGCATCACCCTGGGGGCTGGAAGATGGAGGAGGGAGGAGAGGGGTGGGCCCTGGCGCCTCGGGCCCCTTGCCTGCTTCACACCTGGGCGGCTGCATCCTCGACAGAAGGCTCTGCTCCTGTCTTCCCCCGCCCCCGCCTCCCGCCAACTGCATCCGAGAACCTCAGGCCAAGAGAGAGAGAATTTCCCCCCATCATTTAGCGCTGCTGGCTCAGAGGACCACCCCACCCCTCAAGGCTCCCCTAACCCTGGCTCACACTCTGTAGGCAGTCCCCTCCCCGAACCCTCATCAAATCACTCAATTTAAATATGCCATCTGTTTCCTGCTGGAATCCTGCCCTGCCCAGTGCCCTAGTTGGGAGGTCAGGGAAGCTTTCACAGAAAAGGATGTTTGAGTTGAGCTCTGAACAATGAAACTCCAGTGAATGGGTGGATCCAACATGTGTGTCTGGTTTTGGAGGTGGCAAGGGATGGGTGGTACCGGTAAGTTAGAAGCTACAGGGAGGGGAGTTGAAGCAGGCAGCAGAGGACCCCATGAAATCCCCCTCTCTTAGTATGCCTGGCCAGGGTGGGGGTGGGGGGTCCCTGAGTTTGGACCTAGCTGTAAGAAAAAAATGACATCACTGACTCGACGGGCGTGAGTCTGAGCAAGCTCCGGGAGTCGGTGATGGACAGGGAAGCCTGGCGTGCTGCACTCATGGGGTCATAAAGAGTCACACACGACTGAGCGACTGAACCGAACTGAATAAGAAAAAAAGGGCAACAATCCTCATTCCTTGAGCGTCACTACAGACACCAAGTGTCCTGGGTTCACACATCTTCCTTACACGTAGACCCAGAGGGGCCAGTGCTTGGTGCTCTGGCTTATGAGTGATGCTCTCTAAAAGGTCAAGCAAGCAACCAGAGGGCTTGAACTAAAATTGGAGGAACACTGTGGGAAGTTCTGAATCCCTTGCATGGATTTAACTTTGCTTCCCTGAGTTGGTACTTTGGAAAAGTGTTAGAACTAGTCACATAGACACATATTCCAAATTCCATTTCATAATCCTAAAGTTCCATTATCTCAGTACGTTAGTTTTCTAAGGCTGCTGTAACAAATTACCAGGAATTCAGTCGCTTAAAACAATAGATATTTATTCTCTCACAGTTCTGGAAGCTAGAAATCTGAAATCGAGATGTCCCCAGAACTTGCTCCTCCTGGAAGCTCAAGGGGAATATGTGCTCCTTCTCTCTCTCAGCTTCTGGGAGCTCCCGGCTTCCTTGGCTTGTGGCCCCAACGCTGCAGTCTCTCAAGACCAACCTTCTGCTCAGTCTTCACCCTCTCCTCTGTGTGTGAAAAATCTCTTCTTCCCCTGCCCTCTTATAAACAGTTGCATTTGCGATCAGGGTTATCCACTCAGATTATCCAAGAGAAACTCTCCATCTCAAAGATCCTTAACATAGTTACATCTGGAAAGACCTTATTTTTGCATATAAATTAACATTCATAAAGAGCTGGACACTACTTAGTAACTGAACAACAATTAACATTTCATGGGTTCCAAGCGTTAGGACCTGGATATCTCCTGGGTGTCCTGCTCAGGCTGCCACACCAGGCAATGAGGCATCACAGCATCTACTTGGCTGGTGGCTTGGTATCGCAAGAGCTGCTGGTGGACAGCAGAATCCAGGATTCCTGGTGCTGCTGCCGGGTCCTGGTGAGTCCCTGGACCTCTCTAGGCGTTTGCTCTTTATTTTATAAATGACCTAGCGGAAATAAGTCAGGTTGCATGAACTGCGGCTGTATTTCTAAATGGGCCTCAAGGCACCCAGAAGCTCTTTGCAAGATAAGTGCTCTCGCATATGCAAATATTGGCACCTTCCTTAGTTTCTCTGAAAGCCTGAGGCCAGAGAAGCTCCTAAAGGATCAGTAGGGTAACCCTCAGCCCTGGACAGAGAACCTGGGGCTCCCAGAAGGTAGCCAGAATCTACACCATATCATCCAGAACCTGTGCAGGTGGGGCTGGACTTCGTCAGACTGTTTAATCTTTCCAGGTGCTTCTAATGTTCAAACAGTTGTGTGTGTGTTGGTGGGGGAACCACAAACCTTTGAAGTTCTTTCCTTTAATGTCCCTCTGCTGCTGCTGCTGCTAAGTCCCTCTAGGTGATGCATTTGATGAATCAGAAGAGACTTCTCCACTCTGGCTTCACTTCAGCATTATCAACCAACACAGATTTCTGGCAACAACCTTGGAAAGTGAAAGTCACTCAGTTGTGTCCGACTCTTTGCGACCCACAGACTATACAGTCCATGAAATTCTCCAGGCCAGAATACTGGACTGGGTAGCCTATCCCTTCTCCAGTGGATCTTCCCGACTCAGGAATTGAACCGAGGTCTCCTGTATTGCAATCGGATTCTTTACCAACTGAGCTACCAAGGTCTGATTTAATTGATCTGCGTGTAAGCATCAGGCTTTAAAACTCCCCAGGTGGCTCCAGTGTCCAGCCCAGGTTGATAGAAAACAGCAGCTTTCCTTTGCAGCTTTGGGCAATGGGTTGTCGGTTAGGGGGAGGCCTCCTAATTCAGAGAGCTTCTCAACCATAGAATCTGGGAAGTCATTCTCTGGAAATCTTGACCATTTAATGAGATTCCTAGCAGTCAGAGGACTTAGGGCTCTGTAGCCACAGGGCTAAGGCATGAATATGGTGACCTTTCAAAATTGATGACAATTCCTTGAATTATAAAAACTGATATCAAGCTTGCCCCTGATACATCCTGTCACCATTTAGACAAGGAATGTAAAAAGAATAAAAATAACCTGGTGAATTCAGGATGGTGGAAAATGTCATTACTGGTAATGAAAATTACAGGAAGCCTTGGTGACTCTTGCTCTCTCCCCAAGACTAACATGAGAACATGTTTTTACTTCTGATGCAATAATTAAGTTTGCCCAAGAAAACGTCTCTCTGTGCACGCCTCAGGGCAGGGGTGAATGAAGCCTTTAACTAACTGATAAATGTGATCATCTCTGTTACTAAACTCTCCGGGCAGACAGGCTTCCCAAGTGGATTAACTGAGCAGTGATGAGCGTGGACAGTGGGGGTGGAGGGGGTGGGGAACGGGCAGGCCCTGGAGAAGGGATTAGAGACTTCTGAGGCTCAGAAAAACCAACTTTATTAGGAAATGGAAGAGGTTTGTGGTGACCTCCGTAGCTAGAGGCAGCCACAGTTCTAGATCCAGAGCCTGAGGCCAAGAGGCTAAAATGAAAATAGCAGCTTGAAGTCTCATCAGATACCCCCGGGATGAAGAGACCCATTCCCCCAACACCGAGCACAGACAGAGCGAGGGCCCTGTGGAGACATTACAGGTAAAGGGAGAGCAAGCAAAGCCCTCCCCGCCCTCACGGAAGTCTCACTGAAAGGAGGACAGGGATCTCCCAGGACGCTCAGAAAACTGAATTGAGGGTGGGGTGGATGATGCTCAGACCTGAGAGCTCAAAAACTGAACAGAGGAAATAAACTGGGCAGGGGGCTGGGAGCCGAGGATCCCTACACCAAGACAGAAACTGCAGTTACTCAGTTGCAGAGAGAGAAAGGGTTAGCCTCATTAGCTAACAACAAACAAAAATAAAAGCCTCCTCTAAGGAATATTCAAAGGTTGGGCAGTGTGTAATGGAATGGGTTTTCCCTGCCCTCTGGGTATAAGTGTAAACAAACATGACCCTTTTGAAGAACAATTTAGTATCCTGTGCCAGACCCACCTGTAAATTTTGATTCATTATTTTCACCTGTGGGAATTTACTCTGAAACAATCCACTACACCAAAAGCTTAATGCTCAAGGGTATATACTGCAGCATTATTTTGAAGAGTTTTAAGGGGAGCAGGACAGAAACCTGTCTTTTTGTAAACTAATCTTGGAAGTGACTGCCATCACATTTGCGGGTTTTCTATCTTTACAAGCAAGTTTCTAGGTCCAGCCCACACCTGAGGGGAGGGGATCCCACAAGGATGGGAATACTAGGAGGTGGGGTTCATTGGGCTATCTTAGAACTGCAAATCACAAACCTCCCAAACCGTCTTTCCACAGCCATGCTGTTTCTGAGCCATACTGAAGGGGAGTGAGTGCACACCACTGCTCTGCTTTTAAAACACCTGTCCCATTCCGTTCTTGCATCACAGGCACTGGGCTTCTGGTACAGTAGTCCGCAACCTTTTTGGCACCAGAGATCGGTTTTGTGAAAGAAAATTTTTCCATGGATTTGGGGCAGAGGGATGGTTTCAGGATGATTCAAGCGCATTACATTTATTGTGTCGTTTATTATTAATACGTCAGTTTCACCTCGCATTATCAGGCATTAGATCCTGGAGGTTGGGGACACCTGTTCTGGTACATTTTCAAGGGTTTATATCCCAGTTCTTGCAAGTTTGAAAACAGGATACTATTAATACTTTAGGGGAGCAGGATTTGACTTCAGACTCCTGTGTTCAAATCTTGGATCTACTATTTCAAACTGTGTAAACTGGGGAATTTTATTTAATCTCCCTAGGTCTGAGGAAACTGATATTTAAAGTGTGACTTAATGGTACCTACCTCATAGGGTTTTTGAGATAATTAGATGAGATTGTATGTGTAAACACACACATAGGGTCTGGAACTCAGAAAACTGCTCATTATTTCTCATTATTATTTACTCTTAAATAACAGCCTAACTTGATTTAATTATTAAGCATTGCTTTATTCTCTGAAGATTACTGTATTGTCTTCTAATTTTGAATGATTCTGTTGTGAAAACTGCTAGCCATTACTACGAAAATGTTTCTCCTTGAAGTTGAGTATTTTTTAATCCTGGGTGGCTATTGAGTTTTTTCTTTGCATTCTAATTCCAGTGTTCCTATAGGAATGTCTCTTCTTTTTAATTGTTCTATAACAATTTTTCTGGGTCATGAAATTTCAGGTAAATTTAAATCTTGCTTTATATAAGGAAAGTTTCTTTTATCATATTTTTACTTTTCAATTCTATTTTTCCCTATTGTCTTGAGGAAAATAAATTGAGTATTAGGCAATGTTTTTCTATCTTTCAAATCTCACTTTCTTCTAATCCATTTTAGCTCTTTATTTTTTTATTTCCTTTTACTTGATTTCCTCAATTTAGTTCTTGTCACTGACTGTATATTTACCAGGATCAAGTTTCCTTTCTGATGACTCAAATAGCTTTTCTTTCTATAAAGTTTTTAATCTTATTGCTACAGATTCATATTTTTTAATCTTTCATTGCTTTATCATCTCTTTTTCAAGTCCCATTACCTTGATTTCATGGAATTGGTTTAAGTTTCTTTGCTTGGATGGCATAGGGCTGGAGGGGCGTATTTCTCACTTGCCCTCTGTGTTAATATTTTCCTGCTTTCATAGATACCATGTTGATTTCTTCCTGGTCACTGATTATCTCTGAAGGGAGTCCTTTCTTTTTGTTGCAGCTAGTTGTTGAAGAAGAGCAGGTAAGCACACAGCTTGGTTTTGGCCTATTGTCTACAAACATATTCTCACTAACATGCTTCCCTGAAGGTATGACTGGACTAGGTCAGGAGATCTTCCAGGCTTGGAAGAAAGCTCTTAATGTCACAGTTGCATGCATGGAATTTATTTATGCGTCTATGGTTGTTGTCCTTCAGTCACCAAGTTGTGTCGACTCTTTGTGACCCCATGGACTGCAGCACCCCAGGCCTTTCTCTCCCTCACCATCGCCCAGAGTTTGCCTGAGTTCATGTCTCTTGAACCGGTGATGCTTCTATCTCCATATAGATGGATATGCGTTTGTATCCATATCTATGTCTCTATCTATGATTCCATGTATACTTTGCTTCTGGTGACCAAGCTCAATGACTAAAAGTCAGCTGCCCTCCCTTTGTGGATGAAAAATTGTCCCTTGCCATCTGCCTTTATAAGGATGAAGTCACTAGCCACAGCAGTCACTGGCCTTCAATACACTCTAAAAGGAGTTCAGGGCAGAGATCAGGAATGAGGCACTCTATGCTCTGGGAAAAACTGGCAGAACAGACCTTCAGATAGTTAGATATTTTCAGGAGAATATTTTTATGAGCCCGATTTCTTGTATCTTCTGATATCTAGAGAAGCACTAAAATCATTAATGAAGACATCTGCTCCTTGTGACTGGCAGCAGCTTTCTTGTGACTGGCAATGACCTTCTGCCAAAACGTGTGCTTGACTGCATGTTGCCCATTTCACTAAGAACACTAAGACCTCTCCCCTTACCTTTTAGGACTAGTTCCTCAGAGCTATCTGAGAGCCTGACTCCAGGCTGTAGTCCTCATCTTGCCCCCAATAAAACCTGACTCACAGCTCTCACACGTGCCTCCCTTTTTGTAGACACCTCCCTGGTTTGGCCTCCTCCTTGACACACACATGTTTGCAAAGATGCATGACCACGTGTTTCCACCATGTTTTCTCACTCCGCCCACACTCCCAGCCCTCCTCACGCCTTGCTGCCCTCTAAACCCCTCCAGGGTCCCTGGCTGCTGTCACTCGAAAGGATGGGCATTTGTTTGACCCCTCAGACTGTGCAACTTGTCTTTGGAGGACCGTGCAGGATTCTTCACCAACTGTGGCTCAAAGGTGTGCTGAATTTCTATTTTCATCATATGTCATGTTTTTCTATTTTATTTCTCTTTAATATTTCCACATCATTCAATCTAAAGGCAAAGGTCCATTCCTCTATCATCTTTACTTGGAGTTTTCTTGTAAGTTCCCCTTTTAAGTAATTACACGTCTATTTCTGATCCAGACGTGAAAGAAAGGGCATAGCTCACCATAAACACGTGAGGTGCATGTGCACACGTGTGCTCAGTCGGGCCCAACTCTCTGCAACCCCACAAACTGCAGCCCTCCAGGCTCCTCCATCCATGAAATTTTCCAGGCAGGGACACTGGAGTGGGTTGCCATTTCCTGCTCCAGGGGACATTCCTGACCCAGGGATCAAAGCCACATCTCTTGTGTCTTTTGCATGGGCAGGCAGATTCTTTACCATCGGTGCCACCTGGGAGAAGGACAAACAAATGAGGATACATGCCAACTAGAGAAACTAGAGACCCCTTAATCAAAGAAGTCCTCAGGCCTGCATGAGGTGAAGGCTGGGGAGAAGGAAGAGTTGTTTGTCTAAGCTGAGAGATTTTGATAGGTACGAAAAAGAATAAAGGAATAAATTCCACAGGCAAAGTTAACATAACATTGCTGTTGTAGGTTCACAAAAATCTTGTGAATAGGGCCTTTCAATATCTTTAGGGAAAGGCTGCGACTTCTTACTCTTTGCAATTATTTCAACATTCTAGATCTCAGACCTACCCCTAAGATTCAGAACAAGGAAAAATAGATGTTTCCCACCCCATAAATCAGATCCTTCCCCAAGTAGAGATGATAAGCTACAGAGTCTTACTGGAGCAGCAGGACTAGAGTCAGGCCACTAATTCCCCATCTCTAAAGACTTGCTTTTTCCTTTGTCCTGAGGGCTAGAAACCCCTGTGGACCATTCCTGCCAGGCCAGCTCAAGGCACTAATTTAGTTTTGCTTTACTCCTCGTAGCAGATAGCTAACATTTATCGCTTGCAAGCTCTATCCTTTGCATTTCATCTCCTGTCTTGTGATTTCATAGCCTTTACAAGAGATCTGGAGTACTTTCTATACCATGGGCTGGCTCAGTCATGTTCGACCTTTTGCACCTCGTGGACTGTAGCCCACCGGGCTCCTCTGTCCATGGGATTTCCCAGGCAAGAACACTGGAGTGGGCTGCCAGTCCTTACTCCAGGGATTGAACTTGCATCTCTTTTGCCTTTTGCATTGGCAGGTGGATTCTTTACCACTAGTGCCACGTGGAAAGCCTCTCCATAGCATGTATAGATATACAGTCAGGAAACACAATAAAGCCCTCTAAGCCTTCTATAGTGTTCACGGACCGAATAGAGATAAATGACTTTTGACTTCATATGGGGCTGATCTGTTTTCTGCTTCTTCCAGAGCCTCTTATTTGGGTGTTGTAGTTCATTCATCGGAGAAGGCAATGGCACCCTGTTCTTCTATAGGAGAATATGCAGCTAAGAGCAGCATCTCATTATAATTATCCTGGCAACTTTATGCTCCATCGATTGGAACAATGAGAGGGTAGAGATAGGGAAAGTCATTGAAGAGAAAATGGGTAAAAATGGTGAAGAGTCAGGGACCAAAACTGAGAAGCTGCTTTGGAACCAGAACAACAGAACGCATGGGAATAAGGAAGACTTGTCTGAAGAGCATTTCAGAGTATAGGGATAATGGGCTGATGCAGGACCAGGGAGTCTGCCCAGACACACTCCTAGAATCCTCGGGGCTCCAGAAGTCCTGCCTGCCTGTTAGTCAGACGTGGTGAGCCAGAAGACTCCCAGTGGCCATTTTGGCTCCATGATGAATGTAAGAAGGAATGAGGCTCAGAGGTTAAAGCATCTGCCTGGAAGGTGGGAGACCCGGGTTCAATCCCTGGGTTGGGAAGATCCCCTGGAGAAGGAAATGACAACCCCACTCCAGTACTCTTGCCTGGAGAATCCCATGGAGGGAGGAGCCTGGTAGGCTACAGTGCATGGGGTCGCAAAGAGTCAGACACGACTGAGCAACTTTACTTACTTACTTAACCCTCTCCAATCTTACTTTCCCTCTTTCTATCTGTGATAGCTGCCTCCAACGGTGGCCTCCTAAATGAACTATGCCTCCAATATCCACATCCTCATCTAATCTACTCCTGCACTGAATCTGGGCTGGCCCAATATAACCAATGAAACGTAACAGAAGTGACACAGAGTGACTCCCCACACTAGGTGATGAGAAAGCTTTGCCGTTTCTGCCTGAGTCTCTTGGAACACTTGATCTGGAGGAAGCCTGACTTCGTGGAAGCAGTCCAGCTCTCCTAGACCTGCCCTTACTATGAGGAAGCTCAGGACAGCCACATGAAAAGGCTGCATGTGGAGAGAGATTTCCAGCCAGCCCCAAGACCCTAGCCACCTCAGCCTAGGCACTGGCCATCTTAGATACCCAGCCCAGGTTAGGCTTCAGACGACTCTACCCCCAGATGACATCGGAATACATGACAGGGTATCACCTTGCTGAACTCAATCAGCCCTCAGGACCATGAAAGATCATGACAAAATGTCTTAATTCTCTAAGTTCAGGGGCACTTTATTACCCAGAAATAAATAATTGGAACATTAACCCAGGAAGCCATGGGAAAGCCACTCTTTCTGCAAACACTAGGACCATTTCCATGGATGGAAATAAATAGGGAACTGTCACCCCTGTTACCACCCCACTCCAGTACTCTTGCCTGGAAAATCCCATAGATGGAGGAGCCTGGTGGGCTGCAGTCGGACACGACTGAGTGACTTCACTTTCACTTTTCACTTTCATGCATTGGAGAAGGAAATGGCAACCCACTCCAGTATTCTTGCCTGGAGAATCCCAGGGACGAGGGAGCCTGGTGGGTTGCCATCTCTGGGGTCGCACAGAGTCGGACACGACTGAAGCGACTTAGCAGCAGCAGCAACAGCACCCCTGCTACCACGTTGCTTGACCAGCATCCCTAGACGAGGAGAACCCATTGAGTGCCCATCTCCACATTTCTCCTCTGTCCTGAGAAAGTCAGAGATTCCAGTAGGCTCTTCTGAGCACAGAGCTCACGGACCCCTGGGCTTGCCTGCTTCTGGCTGCTGATTTCCCTGGCAGCACTTAGTGATATGGGAATGCCCAGGACCTTGCCATTTGTCACCTGGCTGAATCTCCACTTCTCTATCCCAGAGCTCTGAAACACCCTGCTGCTGCCTGTCCCAGGCATGGGCTGATCTCTCTGTGGGAACTTGGGAAAGATCTGGAAAGGGCAGAGGCTGTTGGAATCAATGCCCCAAAGAGCCTCCCAGGCCAGACTGGAACCTACCACATGCCCTGGCCCTCCCTGACTGTTGACTTGGGCTCTGTGTATTTTATATTTTATTACTGGTGGCCCTGGGCCAAGGCTACACATAAGTGTTTATGCTGGCAACAGGGGGCAGCATTTCCTGGGCTGCGTTTCGAGAGGCAAGCCATGTTTCAGAGCTTTATTCTCTCTGTACACTGTCAGTTTTCTCCTCCTAAACCTGCACCAGGGTCAATACAGAGCTTGCTTCTTGGGGTGAAAATTCTATTCTTAACCCCATGTCTGGCCTCTTTGGAAGACACACTAGCTCACTTCATCCATGAAGCACTTTTCTCCTAATACAAGCATGGTGTAGTTGCTCATGGGTGTGACAGTATTGTTCTTCAGACTCCTAGGGCCAGTGTCCCAGAAAGGCACTTGCGTTTGATATTAAGGGGCTAGCCATCAACGGTGTTGGCATTTGGGCCCATGATCTTCAGATAAGCTGTCATACGCAGGGGTCTGTAGCCCGTGTTACTAACAGTCTTCACTTATGCTGATCCCAGTGCTAGCCAAGTCTACTTCTCTAATAGTTAAGACCTAGACGAAGTGGGATAAGTGCTTGGGCAGAAGTGATAAATATAAAGTCTATTAATGCAATTTGCTTTAAAATATCAACCATCTTCTTAAGCACACACACACACACACACACACATACACACCCCTAAAGGATTTGAGTACCTTTAAACAAAACAGAATTACTTTTTATACATCAACTGGCTGAAGATTGAAATGGGCAGTTTGCAGGTTCCACACACAATTGGATGCTCAGAGCTTGCCCTGAGGTTGGGGATCTGACCAGCAGCTGGTTCCAATCTGGACTTCCCCTGGACCAGTGACCTGGAAAGCAGCAAGGGAGGTACCAGTGGGGCCAGCTGGAAATGGCCCTTTTGTCTGCCTCTGGGCAGTTCCCAGAGCCCACTCTGTACCACCCGGGGAGGTTTTGCTTTCTATGACTTCTTTGCTTGATCCTAACTCCTGACTCCAATTTCACAGTAAGCATGGAAAAACTGAGCCACAGAGAAGCAAAGCCAGTTAGCTGGACATGCAGCAAAGAGCAGGAAAGCCAGGTCAGAACCCAAGGATGACCCTGTTGCCCAGGGGACATGGAAAAAAACTACCAAGAGTTGAGAATGCTGGGGAGGCTGGGGCAAGAGGACATTTCACCCTCTGAAGGTATCTCCTACCAGATGAGTGGGCTTTGACCTTGGCCAGTAGCAGAAGACCCATCTCATGTAAAGAAACTCACTGAGCTGCTTCAAATCTCTCTCTTCCTCTTCAACATAGGTAGATACAAGAATACTCTGCCTCTCACTAACATCTTGCTCACTCTTTGGCAAATCACGTGGATGGGAAAAATGCTTTTTAAAACACATACATAAGGTATCCTCACCATTTTCACAAGTGCTAAGCAACATAAGACAGGACCCAGAGAAAATCCTCATACCAGCTTTCCACATTCTACAAGGCAAGACCAGGAGGTGATAGGCTCCAGACTGCCAGTTGTGGCAGTTGCCCTTGCCTGCTTATGATTGTCCTTATCTCCCCATCAGCACGTGCTCCTCCTTATGTCTAGAGAAGTCTAATCCCCTTTCTTGAAAATGAGCTGGCCTCAGTGACTTGCCTGGCTAGTACCACATGGTAGAAGTAACATTCAAGGACTTCTGAGTCAGGGCCAAGAGAATCCTTGCAGCTTCCATCTGGATCTATTGGAATACATTCTTTCGGAATTCTCTCTTGGCTGCTCATTCCATGCCACACAGAGAAGTCCCAAGTAGGTGTTTCGGTATTGTCTGTTTCAGCTGAGCTCCTAGCCCATGTCAGCTGGCCATGTAGTGAGCTGAGTTGGATGTCCAGCCTAGCTGAGCCCTCAGACCCTCCAGCACAGCCATCATCTGACCGTTACACCATGAGAGAGCCGTTCAGCTGAGCCCAGTCAACCCAGAACAGGACCAGGAAGAAAAATAGATCATTACTGTAAGCAACTGAGTTGTAAAGTAGGATATTGAACTGAAAGAGGTCTTCATGGCACTCCAGCCATCTGGGGCCCCTGGCTCGTCCACCTGAACCCTAATGTCTGAATGGATCCATCATCTTCCTAGTGTGGCCTCGTCTCACTCTGTCCCACAGCATCTATTTCTACTTTCTGCTGTCCCCCCAGATAAGCCCAGGGATCATTCTCAATTCAGTGCTGTTACAACAGGCTCCCTGCAGAGACAAAGATGAGAAAACAGAGTGACAAGGACAAGGAAGTGACTTTAGGTGGGTCCAGCACACCCTGCACCTGCCATTCCTTGCCTGAGTGGCGAATTCCACTTTAGATGATAACCAGGAGAAGCTCCTGAAGAAGTGCAAATGAACTCTAAGCTCCTTCTGACCATCACCCAAATCCTTGCCCCAGGAGCATCTTGGGGTAGAGTCGAGTCGGGATCCCCATATGTGGCTCTGCGGTCTGGGGCCCTGCTGGCTCTGCACACAGCCTTTAGTCAAGGGTCTAGTGTTTACCATCTCCACATGCCTCTTGGCTTTGGCCTTCTCTGCCCTGGAGCGAGGAGACTGGCCAGAGTAAGGGCTTTCAGAAGAAAGGCCTGGCTTTCTGGCTCTGACATCTGTGAAAGCACCACAGATGTTAGGGCTAATTAGCCACATTCGGTGAGACCAGGCCTATCAAACATCCCAGGCAGAAAAGGTCGGCTCTGGGCTGAAAGGTGAGCTGTTTGTTTAAGGGTGGTGGGTGGTCTCTGGCAGGACTTTCAGATTAACCTAAGCCTTCTGAAAATAGAAAATGCAAAGCCGGGCATCCTGGGGTACCAACGGAGATAAGAGCCAGCCAGGCGTGAGGTCCTCTTTGATTTCTGATCCACAGGGGATAGGGGGTAAGGAGGAGGGCAGAATTATTTCTGGTTTCAGCCAAAGACCAGAGGGGCAGGCTGTCTTGGGGCAGGAAAGCTACAGAGACCTCCTGTAGCCCCATATAGCACTTCGGGGGAGGAATTTTGTGAGGTCCTTGTACTCTTCAGCAACCCCACAAACTCTCAGTTGATTCTTTCCTATTTCTGGGAGCAGCCCAAGTGTCAGAAATAGAAAATCCCAAACCCTGGAGATAATACAAAAGGTGGTAAATAACGATCCAGACTTCAGGGTTGCATATATCAGGCTTCACTGCCTGGTTCTGCCTCTTACTTAGAGTGAGATGTTGAGCAAGTCATGTGTACCTTAGCTTTCCCAATCTGGAAAAGGGTACCCTACTGCCTTACCCTCCGTGAAAGGACAGAGAGTACCCTCGAGGGAAGGGCTGAGGTGAACCGCACACGCAGTGCCATGGCACCAGTGATAATCCTCTGACTTCCCCAACACCTCCGTGTGCAAGACTCAGACACTCTTCCAAAGGGGTTATCTCAAAGCACAGGCTGCTCACACACAGCCGTGGGAGGCAAGGGTGCTCCCCAGCTGGGACGTGAGGGTGCTGAGAAAGACTTGGAGGGCTGGTGATACAGCTGGAGGGTCTGAGTGCGAATTTTAGTCCCGGTCCCACTCCTCAAAGCCTATGTTTTTGATTGCAAAGCTGTATTTCTGCCCACTGTGACTGGGAGGACTGTGGTCCCATTGTGCATTTCTGGAGGGCCTCGCTGTTCCTTATGCCTGAGGAACAGCCTGAACCTCCTGGGTCCACAACAAGCCAACAGGGCCACCTGCTGCTCCCACCTCAGTCCCGCAGGACCCAACAGGCTAGACTATCTGACAAGGGAAGACCGCTGTGTCCCTCAGGCCCTGTCAGCACACGGGGTAGGGGCGGCAGCAGACACTGAGAGGCCTCAGCTCCAGCCTAAGCCAGAGGCTCAGAGCATGAGCAGAAGCGAGCTCCCCAGAACCCCTGCCAGGATGGCAGAAAGAAGAGGTCCTGCTAGGCCCCAAGCATGGAGCACAGAATCAGGAGGGGCCTCCTAGGATGCCCGGCTCAGTCTTTCTGCCCCCCGGGAAGCCTTACCAACAGCAGGCAAACACTCAGGTCTCTGCTGACTCACAGGCCTCCGGGGACGGGGTTGTACCATCAGGCATGGAGCCAGTCATCGCTGGCCACCACCTGTAATGAAGCGAGACGACCAAAGAGCCTCTCCACCCAGCAGGACCAGACCTCCTTCTGGGGATTCCAGGGAGCCCCCTGTCCTGGGCCCACCAAGGCCTGGGCCCACGACAGGCTGGACTCTGCTCAGCCATCCGGAGGGCATATCCAGGGCAAAAGCCAGCATCTGCTTCATGAGCCAGCTCCCGATGCAGCTCCATAAAAACCCAGACAGCATCTTGCCAGTGTGTCATGGACGCTGAGCCACACTCCTCCTGGCTGCTGCCCTGCTTATCCTCTGGGAGACCCTTGGAGAATCACCTAATTTCTGAGCTTATTTCCTCAGCTGGGATTCCAGAGGTACTGTGGAGTCAATGAGATGGGAGGGGTGTTAGCAGCTCACGGACTCAAGCTGAAACTCATGCCGTGGCCCCAAGGAAGGGGCCTCAGCAGCTGGAGCACCAGGACGGGCCCAGCACCTCGCTGGGCTGGGCTTGCTCTGTGCCCAGAGGCCCAGGCCTCGAGCCACACACTGTCACAGTGAACTCAGCTGCAGCCTCCTTGGGACAGCTTGGCGGATGGCCCTTCAAGCATATCACAGACCCAAAATGTATACCCAGGGAGCAGCACTTCGAAGCCAGACTTGGTGAGAAGGGAGGCCTAGCTGCAGTCCACACACTGTGGGTGTGTCTTTGGAAACAGATGCTCTAGACCAAAATGTCATTTCTGTTCCCTGTCAGGCTCCCTGGGCTTTGTAAACAATCCTCCAGGACAATGCAGGGTAGATGGGGTAAAAACAGAGACAGCTCTCAGAAGGGCAGCCTCTGCCTGAAGGGACCCCACCTGCCCGCCCCGTGTCCTGACCCCTGAACTGGGTGACCCCAAGCATGTTCCTTAAGCATTCTGTGTCTCAGTCCTCTTTCATGATATTAAGCCAACAATGACTCCAACCTCATGAATATTAAGCTCTGAGTTAAGTGAAATCTTTAGAACAGCTCCAACTATCCATCTATTTATCCATCCATCTATCCATGCATTTATCCATCTACACATCTGTCCACTCACCCATCCATTTTTTTATCCATCCATCCATCTATCCATTCTCTCCCATCACCCTCTTTGAGAAGGGGCCAGATACAGGAAACGCATTGGTCCTAGCCTTACCAGGCTGTCCCGGCTGAGTTGCTTGGGAAGCAGATTTTAAGAGAGAGTTAGAATGTAAAAGATTGGCAGGCAGGTACCACCTAATTTGGGCAAGGAGAGGTCAGGCTGTGATGTAGACATAATCAAATCTCTGCCAGACCCACTGAGCTCCAGAGCAGAACCCTTAGAGGAAACTCCTTGGGGAAAGAGCTTTGCCCTGGTACCTCGCCTTGCTCAGTTGTTGATGGAGGCTGCCTCAGGGAGAGGGTGATTAGGTTAGGAAGCAGCCAGTAGCCATCAGCTAACCACACCTCTCACAGCTGAGCAGCAGAGAAGCCCTCTCTTTAAGGCAGAACTGCATTGGGTCTTAGAGCCTACAAAACTCTCTGGGAGTCCGACAATGGGGGCTGAGACGCAGTTATGACAGAGCCTCATATACAGACAGGAGCTGGCAGGCCAGGGCACTCTGAAGATGCCAGAGGAACCTAGAGGGTTAGTGAGGCTTCTTGTGAGTGACAGCTAGGATATGGGATAAATGGTGACTGACAGGTGCCTGGTAGGGACAGGGAAGAAGGCCACTGGCCTAGGAGCAGCACTTACTGGGTAACGAGGTGGTAGCTAGAAACAGCTAAGGCCTTGGGCTGTGGCTGCAGAACTGTTCTGGAGCCCAGACCCTAAACCATTCCAAGAGGCTGCTGGAAGCTTTCTCCTTCAGGTTTTCTGCTGTGCCGGAAACCATAAGTGCCTGGGGCTGTCCCACACACCCCCTCCTCTCCATCCTATCACCTTCACTGGGAGCGTGGGACCAGAGCACGCTGGCCCCACAGTGGGGCTCTTGTTTCTTTCAGACAGTCTTGACCTTGTCTTCCCGGGGCCCAGAGGTGCTGGTTACAGAGGCCCGGCTGGCAACAGGATGAGTTACCAGTTAAACCCAAACCGCTCTGCTAACTTGGAGCAGGAGGACCTATTGTTTTTGGCCTCAAGAGCTGGCTCAAAAGCCAGGGTTGATTATGGTCTTATCCAGCCACCAAATACCCTCATGCTCAAGTTCCATGGGTCCATATCGGGTGAGTGAAGGGCCTGAGCGTCAGCCCTGATGGGCAGAGTGAGGGTGGGCGAGGGGAGGCATCAGCACGGTAGAGGGCTCTGCACTTGGCCGAAGCTCAAAAGATGCACTCAGCCCCTCGAAGGAAACTCTCCGGATATCCTTCCCCCAGAGTGTTATCAGATCCAGGCCGGCCCCAAACCCCGGATGGGAACATTTCAACCCTGAGATCCTCCTGCCTTGGGCACATCCAAATGTCTACACTGCGCCTGCTTTTTCTTCTTTAATTTGATTCCCTCTGGTAGCCCACAAGGCTGGGGCAAGAGTTATTTTCTCAAACAAGAATCTCTTTTGTTTGCTGAGTATAAGCTCCCATTCCAATACGAAAAAATATATACGGCTCCTTCCATCAGATTTGTCTTGGAAACCTGGCGTCCGTTTTGAGGCAAAAGCATTTTCAGAGATTGAGTTCCCTGAGCCCCGTTTTAGCAGACACGCAGCTGAGACCCCACGCAAATCAATGGGCCCATAGCAGCCCCTCATCCTCTGCTGTGCGTGTCAATTTCCAGGGCTCGTCAGCACTCACGCTTTATTCTGGACCCTGAGGTGGGGCTCAGACCCTGAGTGTTTGACCAGCACTTCAGTGACACCCATGCCGCCGCCCCGTGGACCACATCATAGTGAGGGTTGAAGTCTGGGTTCTGGTTAGAACTCTGTTCTCCAGAGGGTCCTCTGCTCAGAAGTTAAAAGCCAGAATCTTCATGGCACTCCTGTTAGAGCCTTCAGAACGTCCTTGTCGAGCCACCATGCAGAGCAGGCCACAACCCACACGTGGGAGGACACAGACACCTCCTCCAGACCTTCCAGAGGAGACCTCATAGTGGACCAGGTGGTCCAGGGAGGAGAGAGGTGCAGGGAGAGACGATGAGCAAGGACAGAGCCCGAGACCCAACATCTAAGTCACCAGCAGGAGGTAGGGGGCCTACAAAGGAGCTGGAGAAGGAGCCCACCAGCAGGGTGGGGAGCCAGGAAGGAAGTGTCGCCATGGAAACCGAAGAGGAACCGATCACCAAACTCCGTAGAGAAATCACAGAAATTAAAGACTAAAAGGTAGCTCCAGGTTGGGTTCAACAGTAAGGCACTCACTCAGCTTGTAGGGCTACAACCCCAATCCTCACACAGCAGAGGCACTGCAGGGATGGGTAGGTGCCAGGGAGCAGAGGCTGGGAAAGGACAAGAAGTTTAGTCAAATAAGGAGATAGTCAAAGCAGTGATTGAGGGTTCATAGGGACAATCGGGTCTCTTTTCTTTGTGAGAAGGAAGAGTGAGGCAGAAATCAGCAAAGAATGATAAACAGAGTGATGGGAGCAAAAATGGGCCCTCAAAGTGCAGAGCCCTGAAAGCCGGCATAAGGAGGTGTACAGGATACAGGCAGAGGAGCGGGAGGACAAGCGTCCTCTGGGGCACCAAGGAAGGTGGTGGTGGAGGGGGCAGGAGGGCCTCCTACGGAGAGGGACGGAGGCGTTTGCAAGTGGCCGCTATGGAGAGTGGGCTTCCTATGGCTCTGGCACATGGTGCCAGACTGACTTTCTCCAGCAGCATTAAACTGCCTGATGTCAGCTCAGAGAGAGGAGTGCTTGGCTCAGTCCACGGCTGCAGGGTTGCCTGGGGGGGCTGAATCCAAGGAGAGTGACGCGGGAGATGTGACCATACCTCAAGAGAGAGGAGGCAGTGATGCTTTGTGGAAACTAAGCAGGAGAGGAAGAAAGGAAGGCAGGAAGGGGCCCAGAAGTAGGGAGAAAACAGGGGTCTGGGATGTTTCCAGCATGACTAAGACAGGCATAAGGGAAAAAACTATGGAGAAAGTGAGAAAATTTAATTCTAGACAAAGACATATGTGGGTGGTAGAGAAACAATGATAATAATTAGAGGTGACCGGGTAAGGCAGTGGAGTCTAGGATGGTGGACATCACTGTCAAGGGTGGCCACGAAAGATGATGATTTCCAAAGTCCCAGAGCTCAGGGGAGACCCAGCCAGCACCCTGTCCCTGGGATGTGGACACTTACGAAAATTGCATTCTCAGAACAGCACTCTCTTCGTGATGATGCACAGCCAGAGACGTGGCGGTGACATCTGAGAGCAAGCCCCTCACTAACTGGGTGAGAACCAGGGCTGGGGCCACAGTCAGGCACCAGGCACTGTGGCCTCTGGGGAAAGCTCCAGGGTGGCAGCCTTGACTTCCCCAGGGCAAGGGGCATCTCTGTGGGCTGGCCTTGTCCACCCAGTGACCCAGAAACAGAGCAGGCATCCCCAACACACACAGAGTGAGTGGGAGGGGAAGTAAGGCACAGGACTTCGCGGCAACACTGTCTCATAAAGAAACAGAGGGAACCCAGTACAGGCAAGCCAGGCTCCCCTGTAGGGAAGGATTCCTTACTTGCTTTTCCTGCTAACGAGTCTAATAATTTATGTCCCCCTCACACTGGGCTTCAGTGCCAACATTAGGTACCAATAACTCTGCTATGTAAGTATGACATGCATTATCTTATTTAATCCTATGACAGCCTTGAACTTGAAAAATGTGAACTGGCTTACATGCAATTCTAACACTTCTGTTTACTCAAATAGGGAAATGCATAAGGACTTAGGCAGAAAAATAAAAATCTCCTTTACTCAACCAAACATCTATTCAAGTAGGTCAACTTGATATCTACATGCAAATAATGGATTTGGACCTTAGCTCACAACATATACAAAAACTTAACTCAAAATCTATCATTGACCTAAGTATAAGAGCTAAAACTATTAAAATCTTAGAAGAAAACATAGAGGTAATTCTTCATGATCTTGGGTTAGGCAAAGGATTCTTAGATTTGACACCAAAAGTATGAGCAACGAAAGAAAAATTAAATTAATTAGACTTTGTAAAAATTTAACTTTTGTGTATCAAAGAACATTATCAAGAAAATGAAAAGACATCCTATGAAATGAGAAATTTTTCACAAATCTTATATCTGATGAAGGTCTAATATCCAGAATACATAAAGAACACTTACAACTCAATAATAAAAAGACAGACAATTTAAAAATGGGCAAGGGACCTAAGTAGACACTTCTCCAAGGAAGATATCATCAAATGGCCAGTAAGCACATGAAAAATGACTGACATTGTTAGTTATTAGGGAAATGCAAGTCAAAACCATAACGGAATATCACTTCATACCCACTAGGATGGCTATAATCAAAAAGTCAGATAATAATGAGCATTAAAACTTTCATATACTGCTGATGGGAATGTAAAATGGTACAGCTGCTTTAGAGACTAGTCTGGCAGTTCATCAAAAAGTTAAACAGAGAATTACCATATGACTCAGCTATTCTACTCTTAGGCATATACCCAAGAGAAATGAAAACATCTGTCCATACAAAATCTTACACATGAATGTAGCTGCATTATTTATAAAAGTCAAAATATAGGAGCAACTGAAATGTCCATAAGCAAAACGTGGTTTATTTAGAATAGTACTCAGCCATAAAAAAGAAAAGCAGTACTGATCCGTGTTACAACTTGGATAAATCTCATAAACATTTAGCTAAGTGGAAGGATCCAGACACAAAAGATCACATAACGTGTATTTCAGTTTATAAGATATATCCAGGATAGGCAAATCCATAAAGACAGAAGCCAGAGTAGGGGGAGAGCAGAATGGAAAATGATTATTTAGTCGGTATGGGGTGTTTCATGGGATAATGAAAAATCTGCAGCTAGAATGAGCTGATGACTGCCAGGCGCTGTGAATACACAAGACTTTAAAATGGCTAATTCTGTGACGTATGAATGTCACCATCAGCAGTGTGAATATCAGCAGTGTGACATATGAATGTCACCATCAGCAGTGTGAATATCAGCAGTGTGATATATGAATGTCACCATCAGCAGTGTGAATATCAGCAGTGTGACATATGAATGTCACCATCAGCAGTGTGAATATCAGCAGTGTGATATATGAATGTCACCATCAGCAGTGTGAATATCAGCAGTGTGACATATGAATGTCACCATCAGCAGTGTGAATATCAGCAGTGTGATATATGAATGTCACCATCAGCAGTGTGAATATCAGCAGTGTGACATATGAATGTCACCATCAGCAGTGTGAATATCAGCAGTGTGATATATGAATGTCACCATCAGCAGTGTGAATATCAGCAGTGTGACATATGAATGTCACCATCAGCAGTGTGAATATCAGCAGTGTGATATATGAATGTCACCATCAGCAGTGTGAATATCAGCAGTGTGACATATGAATGTCACCATCAGCAGTGTGAATATCAGCAGTGTGATATATGAATGTCACCATCAGCAGTGTGAATATCAGCAGTGTGACGTATGAATGTCACCATCAGCAGTGTGAATATCAGCAGTGTGATATATGAATGTCACCATCAGCAGTGTGGTGCGGGGCTGCACAGAGACGGAAAGGGTATGCCAGCCGTAAGGGGACACGGCGGCTGCTCTCTTCTGGGCTGGGGGCAGGTGGCTCTGGCCGTAGGCGAAGAAGGGCAAGGCAGGCCTCGCCCTTTCTCCAGGGTATGGTGGAGTGAAACCTCAGATCCGTGCCCTGGGCTTCCCCGGTGACTCAGTGGTAAAGAATCCACCTGCCAACGCAGGCGACTCAAGTTCGATCCTTGATCCGGGAAGATTCCACATATCGTGGAGCAGCGAAGCCCACGCATCACAACTGCTGAGCCTGCGCTCTAGAACTGGGAAGGCGCCCTGCTGAGCCCGTGTACTGCAACTCTGAAGCCTGCGTACCTCAGAGCCTACGCTCCACAACAAGAGAAACTACTGCAATGAGAAGCCTGCACACCACAATTAGAGACTAGCTCTCACTTGCGGCAACTAAAGAAAAGCCTGCACAGCAATGAAGACTTCGCACAATCAGAAATTAATTAATTAAGTTCTATCTTAAAAAACAAACAAACAGTGCCCTGGTCTCCTCCTCCTGTCAGCAGCTACTGGTCTTGCTGCTGCTGCTGCTAACTCACTTCAGTCGTGTCCGACTCTGTGTGACCCCATAGGCGGCAGCCCACCAGGCTCCCCCGTCCCTGGGATTCTCCAGGCAAGAACACTGGAGTGGGTTGCCATTTCCTTCTCCAATGCATGAAAGTGAAAAGTGAAAGTGAAGTCGCTCAGTCGTGTCTGACCCTTAGTGACCCCATGGACTGGTCTTGAAGGTGACCAAATTCAGTTCTTATAGTGCTGTAACCCCAGGCCTGCAGGTTAGGGAAAAGCATCAGGAAAGAGACAGCAAAGTAATTCACAAAGGAAAGGTGTTTATGTTTCTTATCTTTCCTTAAATGGAATACTTTATTACCTCCTTCAACAAGTTTAAACCTATCCTCCTAATTAATAGTCCACTACAGTTCATCTTCTAAACCCCAGGCATTTCAGAACAGGTAGTCACAACCCACTCCAGCACTCTTGCCTGGAAAATCCCATGGACGGAGGAACCTGGTGGGCTCCAAGGGTCGCAAAGAGTCGGACACGACTGAGTGACTTCACTTTCACTTTTCACTTTCATGCATTGGAGAAGGAAATGGCAACCCACTCCAGTATTCTTGCCTGGAGAATCCCAGGGACGGGGGAGCCTGGTGGGCTGCCGTCTCTGGGGTCGCACAGAATTGGACACGGCTGAAGCCACTTAGCAGCAGCAGCAGCGGTCTAAGAACATCTCATCAACTCCTCATTTTAAGGATGGGAGAAGTGAGGCTGAGAAGGAGAAAGGAGTCAGTGACAAAACAGGGTGAGAACCCGGTCGTCTGGGTTTGTCTAGGCCTTTCATATTTACTGATGCACAAGTCATTGTTTCAGTGCAGAAGGTAAGGATGCTGGGAGGAAGGAAAAAGTTTTCAGGATGGTGGGTTAATAGAAAGGGATGAGGTCAGGAAAATTCTTAAACTTGCAGGAAAGGGAAATGATGACATCTGTGAGTGTTTCTCATGTACCCTATCCTTGTGACGGCTCAAAGCTTGAAGAGAAGAAGGCAGGGAAAGTGCACAGCGAGGAGATTACAAGACTTGGGGGCAATCTCTAGGCCTCCAAGCTACCCCCTGATGATAGCAGAGGAACTGTAGCTCCTTTTAGCATCCTGACCTGCCTTAGTCACCTAGGAAGAAGTGGGCCAGCAATGGAGAGGCACAGGTAGGTTAGAGAATGACCTCGAAGACCATGCCAGCCTGTCATCATCGCAAGTCTGGGAACAGGTTGATGGCATGGAGGGGCCAGCCCATGTCCTCATGTCAGGCCGAGCAATCATGGCCGAGGTGTTTCTTCTCATCTTCTCCCCTGCCCCTGAAGTGCTGACACCTTCCGGCACTATGGCGTGACATGTGGAGCCACCCTGCAGACACCTGCATCTCCCAGGTCTGGTTGGGAGCAGCCAGCTGGCCAATGATGTGTTTTTCCCCTCGGCTGGGAGCCCCAGGGGGGACTCACAGCGGGCAGGCCACTGGCCCAGTGCTATTTTGAGATCCGGCTCCGTGATGAGCTGTTGTGACAGCTTTGTTCTCCCGGGCCCCTTTGATTTGTGAATCTCCCTTTGTGGCTCACGGGGGATGCCCAGCCCTGCTGTTTCTGGGCTCCGGCATCCCCCTCAGCTAGGCAGGCCGGGCCAGCTGCCATGGGGGAGGCAGAGAGAGGGCAGGAGCAGCAGGACTCGGAGCTGAGCAGCCACTGGCTTGGGCAGCTCGAGGCTTCGCTTCTAGGCAGCGTGGGACTGACTGGGTGGTCGGGGAAGAATGATAAGTGCCTACTCAGACCAGTTCTGAACGGCCAGAGCACAGACCGCAGGACTGGACGCGGGCTGCCCTGCTGTGCTTGGACCCCGGCCCGGAGCTCTCTCAGCGTCTGTGGGGCTCGGGGCTGGACCCCAGAGAAACCGCCGGAGACTCGCAGGGCAGCCAGCCCTTGGGAAAGAGGATCTGGGGCCTGGGAGGGCTCTGCTAGCCAAAAAAGACTCCAGGCCTGTCAGACAAGGTCTGTGGGAGCCCATTTGCGGCACTTAACTTCAAGGCACGCTGCGTCACAGGGCAGGGAGAACGGCAGCGCCGAGCGCAACTGGGTGTACATCCCAGCTCTGCTCCCAGCTGGTGCTGAGCTCCTGGGCCCGTTCTTGAACATCTCACCTCTCATCTGTGCAAATGGAATTCTAAGATGCTCTCTGAGTCGTGAAGGCTTTAACTGAGCTGTAACACATACAGGCACGCTCAGCAGTCTACCTGTTTGGTAAATGCAATCATACACACACATACACAGAGCTGCCTGTCTCCTTCCGTGATCCATGGGGTAGAGATGGCTTGTTTTCAGCTGCTACCTGGCTAAGTATCCCCTCCATCCTCATGATTCCATAAATCCTCCCTGAAATGGACACATTCCCCAGTCACTGAGGGCCAGACTCCAGACACCAGACTGAAGGCAGCTGAATTCAGCATATCTTGACTGCTGACTCCCCACACCAACTCAGCAGACACTTCAGTCAACAGAGCCTTTTTTGGCAGCTGCGAATTCATAGTTATGGGTGTTCCTTCTAGCTAGGCAGTCGAGTTCCACAGGGCAAAGCCTCCTCCTATAGAATGAGTGAAACGTAGACCCCAGATCAAGGCTTGTTGACTGAAAGAAGGAGGGGACTGAGGAGCTTTGTACATCCTGCAAGGTGTGCCTCACCCCAGAGGTTCAGGGTCTCAGCCCCAGGGCCTCAACCACCTGGAGGAGATGGCATGAGAATCACACCTTACGATGCATGTGTCTGGGTTGGAAGCGGGCTTACGTGTCCTCCTGCCCAGCCCCGTACGGTGATGCACACCCCACTGACAGCTAGGTCAGCTTCCACTGGGACTTCACCAGGGACAGCGTTCACTCCCCTCTGGATAGCTCACTGCATCGGTAAGGCCTCCAAGTGGAGAAACCCTGCCGCATGCAGCCTGTATCAGTTGAACCTTATTCCCCTGCCTGGGGCTGCACAACACAGAGCCCCTCCTCCTTCCTCAAGACAAGCTGATGGCACGCTGCAGACTCTGTGAGTCTTCGCATCCCCTCCGCAAACGCTGACCAATCATTGATCCATCTTACCTTTCAGGGAAGGGTTCCAAGAGCCTCATTCTCTTCCGCCTTCACCATTGTTTAGTCGCTAAGTTGTGTCTGACCCTTTTGCGACCCCATGGACTGTAGTCCACCAGGTTCTTCTGTCCATGGGATTTTCCAGGCAAGAATGCTGGAATGGGTTGCCATTTCCTTCTCCAGGAGATCTTCCCAACCCAGGGATCGAACCCGGGTCTCCTGCATCAGCAGGTGGATTCAGTACAGCTGAGCCACCAGGGAAGGCCCTGCTTTCACTAGAAAGCGACAAATGCACCATCAGCTTTACACTGAGATAAGAGGGCTCTGACGATGTCTTGTGGAAGCCGGTGCTGACAACCCTTTCCTGGGCCCCCTCTCCTTGAGGACCCCTTTGAAGCCCGGGCCCCCTCCCCTCGGGAGCTGGGGAGCTCTCTTTGCTCCTGCCGGGCTGGGGACTGTCTCAGGTGTCTGAGAGCTTCACCCTCACCCCTAATCACACATGGCAGCTTTGATCCGGTAACTCTCAGCTTTTCCATCAGAATTCAGAAGGCAATAATAGTAACTGTTTGCTTGTAAAGTGCTTGGAGCTCAGAGGAGAAAAGGTGTCAGACAAGTGTGAAATGTTATTACTGGCACAGGTCAGAGAACGGAATGGAAATTCACCAGCAGAAAGTAGAAACTCAGAGGAAGCCAGTCGTCAGCTCCTTCTGAACAAATGGATACAGGAAAGGGGGTCTTGCCTCTGCGCTAGGCACACCCCAGGTCAGCCAGAGGGGCTTTGGGAGAGGCAGGTGAACTGAGAGGAAATTCCTGCTTTCTGGTGTCAACACCACCAAACTCATTTACTAGACATGGCTTCACTCTGAAGATTTGCTCTCCGTTACATGGTAAGAGAGGCTGCCGGCCCAGCCCAGGAACCCAGAGCCGCCATGCAGCCAGTTCAATCAGAGAAGAAGCCTCCAGAAGAAAGAGGCCTTTGTACCCATCTTCTTGAAGAACAACTTGATTTTCAAACAGGGATGCATGAGGCAGATAAAGCAAGTTAACATGTGTGACATGGAGACAGACAGTCAAATATACGCCTCTGGACATACAGATAATTCCAAGAACAAAAGAAATTTTTAAAACTCCAACTGGTACTCTCAGAAATTCAGGAAGGAATATCTTCTTAGACACATAAAATATTATCTACCACTCCATGTCCTCAAAATGAACCAAAATGTAGAGTCAAGGAAATCAGCCAGAACACACAGCAGAAAGACATGAAGAAGGAACTCTAATTGAAATGATGCATACATTTTACTAGGATGAATGAAAAAAAGTATCATATAGCAGTTTACAACATGAAAGATAAAGAGAAATTCATAACCATTGAGAGACAACACAGAATCACCTATAAATGAATAAGAATCAGACTGGCATTTCATTACCAACTGTTGGCAACATGGGAGATTTTTAACATATACTATGTTTCTTAGAGAGCTTCCCAGGTGGCGCTAGTGGTAAAGAACACACTTGCCATTGCAGGAAATTTAAGAGACCTGGGTTCAATCCCTGGGTCAGGAAGATCCCCTGGAGGAGGGCATGGCAACCCACTCCAGTACTCTTGCCTGGAGAATGTCATGGACAGAAGAGCCTGGCAGGCTACAGTTCACAGGGTCGCAAAGAGTTGGACATGACTGAAGCGACTCAGTACAGCACACAGCACATGTTCCTTAGATGGGAAGGCTTCATGTTCTAAAGATACTAATCTTCCTCAAATGAACCCAATATCGGACTGTTCTCCCTAACTCCTGACAGCTAAAGCTTGTCACTTAAGGATTTTGAGCCTGTAACGAGAACTGCAAAGAATCAGAGGTCAGTTCTGAATTTAACGATGGTGGTGATGGAGCTGGTGGGGAGAGGCGCTGGTAGCAGTGGAGCTCATGGCACCGGGGTGATGGTGGTGGTAGTGAAGATCGGATGTCAGCAGAATCAGGAGAACAGCGTCTTGACAGCAAGCATCCAGGGGCAAGAGCACCAGCGGCACCCACTGTCCTCAGGGTATCGCTCCTCTGTGTTCTTGGTTCTCCAGCCTTTCCCCAATCTGAAATTTCTACAAAGCCTGTTTCCAAACGCTCCCTCTTTTCACTAAACTATCCAGTATCCTTCTAATAAGTCTCTTTTCTGCCTAAGTTAAATAACACCGGTTTCTATTGCTTGCAACCAAGAACTCTGACTCGCACAAAGAATTTTCTAATCCTGATAAAGAAAAAGCTTTTATAAGCAAGGCATGGAAGCAGAAACATTATTTTGAAAATAAAAGACTGACTAATTGAACCACAAAGCTTGAAATAATCCAATTGAAAAAGTCTCCAGACCTAGGGACACATACAAAGTGAAAGTGAAGGGATGGGAAAAAATAGTCCATGTTAATGGAAATTAAAAGAAAGCTGGAATAGCAACACTCACATCAGATAAAATTATTTAAAATAAATATCTCATAAGAGATAAGGAAAGACACTGCATAGTGATCAAGGAATCAATCCAATAAAAAGATATAATAATTATAAATATTTATCAACATAGGAGCACCTCAATACATAAGGCAAAGGCTAACAGCCAAAAAAGGGGAAATCAACAGTAACACAATAATAGTAACGGATTTTAACATCCCACTCACACTGATGAAAAGATCATCCAGACAGAAAAGGTGACATATCATAGACAAAGAGGAAAGATTGATAAACATATAAAATGCTCACTCTTTCTAGTAATTAAGTAGCTGAAAATTTAAAATAACAAGATACTTTGCCCTTCATGTCAGCAGAAATATAAATTATACTTAACATCCAAGGTGTAAGCGGGTGGGAAAAACGAACTCTTACAATGCAGTGGGGAAAACAAAGAATTACCTTGACTAGAAAGTGAATGGTACCACCCCATACTTGATGCAGGAATTTCTTCTACTCAGAAATGTTATTTCAAAGTTTGTATCCTATGAAAGTACTTTCACAAAACACACAAATGTTAGTAGCTAGTTTATTTTTTAAGATTCAAAAACTGTGGATAGCCTAAGTATTACCAACAGGAGTGTGGTTAAACAAACTATGGAAAAACATAGGAGGAATTAAAAGGAATAAAGGGTTCAAATGATCTCTACTTATTTAGAAGACCCCTTTGTGTATTGTTTAGTGGGGAAAAAAGCCACCAAAAAATATTCCATGTCTTCTTTTAAAACTTAAAATTGCAAAAAGTCAGCTTAGATCACATTTTTTCCCTTATGCACCTCTGTAACAAATAATACCATACAATTATCAAGTTCTATTTTTGCAATTTCTTAGCAAAACTAAAAGTAGAAAGGAACGGCATCAACAGGAATATCCTTTCAGGGATAAATCTCCAGGAGGGTTTCACTACCATCATTGTGTCATTGTGAACTGGCTAAGAACAGGCTGCGTGAGGGGTGGAACTTCTGCTATGCCCTATGCTTTCTTGCAGTGGCAGATGGAAAAGGCAGAGGGTATCTGGTTTTATCTTATGGCCTCAGAAAAATTCCTCTGGAGTCTAGGTCAAGCAAAGGGAAGAAACATTGAAAAGAACGATCATTACATTGCTTAAGAACTACCCTGGCCACCTTAACATTCCATCAGAAGAGTGAAGTTAACTAGAAGAAAAGCCCCTCTGCAATAAACGGAATCATAGACAGATGAAAAGATGTTTGTTTGACCCAGTAAGCACAATATACTGTGCCACAGCGCATCCTGATTGAATCTTGCTAAGGGGCTGCCTGTATTTTTTAGCCTAAAGTCTCTTTGATTTATGGTGCCAAATAAATGACAAGCAGGGCCAATAAAAATTCTTTAGAGATTCAGGCTTACTTTCCATTCCATTTTGTAGAGGAGGTGAAAAGACATGCATGCTTGTAATGGGCCTTACAAGCATGGGTTTCTTAGTGAAACTCATGAACCACAAATGGGGCATTTGTTCATCTATGTTGAGGGAATTCTGTTGTCAGAAGGGGACTTCCGTCCAGGGTGGGTCCCGAGGCAGGAGTACAGCTTCATCTGGGGGAGGCCTGAGCTAGATAAACGTTTTGTCCACTGCTGGGAGTCTACTGAGCAGCCTCAGGGGGACCCAAGGAACAGGGTTGTCCAGGAGTTGGGTTCCTGAAAAGTGTGATCCACAGCCCTGTTCCCGGGCGGTCAGCCTTCCTTTCAAAAGAACCTGGAGGAGAACAGACTTCAGAGAAGAGAGTGTAACCATGAATGAATGAATAGATGATTTGCTCCTTAGCTAAGTTGACCTCTCGGACAAAGCCTGAGAGGAAACACCCACTGAAAGTCACGGGAGGTAGCGGGCTTGAGATGAATTTGGGTTCAAACCATACTTGTGAGTAACTTTGGGTAAGTCATTTCTTTGAACCTTGTTTTTTTCTTCCATTAAATGGGCATGATACCGTCACCTTCATAGGACTGGTGTTCATATTAACTGACCTAATATATTAGTTTGCTGGGGCTGCTGTTAACAGAGGACCACAGACTGGCAGGCTTGAACAACAGTGATCTACTGTCTCACAGTTCTGTCGAGGGGAGCCTGAGGCTTGACACATGGAGGCTGGACGCTCCAGGCTGAGGTGTCAGAGGCTTTCTGGGGTCTGTGAGGGAGTGTCTGTTCTACGGCTTTCCTCGACCTTCTGGCGGCTGGCTGTCAATCTTTGATGTTTATGGGCTTAGCAAGGACAAACTCCAAATTCTGCCTTCGTTTTTAAGTCACATTTCCCTGCGTGTGTGAAAGTGAAAGTGAAGTCACTCAGCCATGTCCCACTCTTTGCGACCCCATGGACTTTAGCCCACAGGCTCCTCCATCCATGGAATTTTCCAGGCTCCGTGTGTATAAGGACACCAATATATAGGAGCCCACCTTAGTAACCTCATATTAACTAATGACATTGGTAATGACTCCATAGCCAGGTAAGGTCCCATTTTGAGGTAACAGGGGTGAGGACTTCAGCTTAAATTTCTGAAGGACACAATTCAACCCACAAAGGGAAATAATGTAAAATGACTGGCATATCGTAGTTCCTCAATAAACAGAAATAAAATAATTGCATGTTGAAATCTTAATATTTTGAAGCTGTTGAGTTAAAAAAAAACATATTACTGGAATTAATGTCACCTGGTTTTCCCTATTTTAATGTGGCTATGAGAACATATAAAATTCATATTTGGCCCTTATCTGTGGCCCAGATTCTGTTTCTATTGGACGGTGCTGGTCCAGAGTCTGAAGCAGTAGAGAAAGCATGAGCTTTTGAGTCAAACTCTGTCGTTAGCAGCTTTGTCAACAAGGGCAAGTGATTTAACCTCTATAACCCTCAGATTTCCCATAGGTGAGATGGAGATAAGAGTGGATTTCACGGTATTGTGGTGAGGATTACGTGGGATCGGGTACATAGGATGCCTGGCAGGAGTCTGCTACCTGGAGGAAACTTGGTACATGTGTGCCTCCAACCCCCTAGTTAGGAGGAAGAGAAAGCCACACTGTCCATGCGCTCTTAATCAGCACCAGATGCAGGCCTAGTGACCTTGCAAAGATGGAGCTCTGAGAAAGCGCAGTCAAGGAGGGGAAGCTCAGGCACACAGCCGAAGTCCTCCCTGCTGCTCTGTATGCAAAGCGTTCAGGGTTTCGGGGAGAAGGGCTTCATTTGAACTCACCTTCTTTCAGCTTGCTCTAAAATGTGGAATGTGTCCCCGCAGAAGAGGGGACTGTGCTGCGTCAATACCGGTGCTTCGTGTCTGATGAAGTCACACTTGTACGGTGTGTGATTTGTCCCAACCCAAACCTTAGAAACTCTGGGGAAGTGCTCTCAGCCCCTGGTTTCAGGCCACCTCTATCTCCCAAGAGCTCTGAGGATTACACCTCGGAGCACTCTCAGAAACCAGTCCAAGATAACCAGCCTCACATATAATAGTTCAGTTCAGTTCAGTCACTCAGTTGTGTCCAATTCTTTGTGACCCCATGAACCGCAGCATGCCAGGCCTCCCTGTCCATCATCAACTCCTGGAGTTCACCCAGACTCACGTCCATTGAGTCGGTGATGCCATCCAACCATCTCATCCTCTGTCAGCCCCTTCTCCTGCCCTCAATATTTCCCAGCTTCAGGGTCTTTTCAAATGAGTCATCTCTTCGCATCAGGTGACCAAAGCATTGGAGTTTCAGCTTCAACATCAGTCCTTCCAGTGAACACCCAAGACTGATCTCCTTTAGGATGGACTGGTTGGATCTCCTTGCAGTCCAGGGGACTCTCAAGAGTCTTCTCCAACACCCAGTTCAAAAGCATCAATTCTTCAGCACTCAGCTTTCTTTATAGTCCAACTCTCACATCCATACATGACCACTGGAAAAACCATAGCCTTGACTAGATGGACCTTTGTTGGCAAAGTAATGTCTCTGCTTTTAAATATGCTGTCTAGGCTGGTCATAACTTTCCTTCCAAGGAGTAAGCATCTTTTAATTTCATGGCTGCAGTCACCATCTGCAGTGGTTTTGGGGCCCAAGAAAATAAAGTCACGACTGTTTCCACTGTTTCCCCATCTATTTGCCATGAAGTGACAGGACCAGATGCCGTGATGTTAGTTCTCTGAATGTTGAGCTTTAAGCCAACTTTTTCAACTTTTTCACTCTCGTCTTTCACTTTCACCAAGAGGCTCTTTAGTTCTTTTTCAGTTTCTGCCATAAGAGTGGTGTCATCTGCATATCTGAGGTTATTGATATTTCTCCTGGCAATCTTGATTCCAGCTTGTGCTTCTTCCAGCCTAGCATTTTTCATGATGTACTCTGCATATAAGTTAAATAAGCAGGATGACAATATACAGCCTTGACATACTCCTTTTCCTATTGGAACCAGTCTGTTGTTCCATGTCCAGTTCTAACTGTTGCTTCCTAACCTGCATACAGGTTTCTCAAGAGAAACTGCAATTGAGAGAAGTCAAATATCCTGTCATGGAGAGAAGGGTCTTGTCTTGGTTTGGTTGCCTAGATGTTCATGTTGAAGGCATGGGTGTATCGGGGTTAGAGTGAGGGGGACAGGGTGTTTATTGGCTGCACGTTGAGTCAAAGGCCATGGTGGGCTGCTCGATGCTTCAGATGGAGTCTGGAGGCACAGGGAGTCCAGAACACTGGTCCCAACGACTCCATGTGCATGGGTTCATCTGAAGAATTGATCAGTTCTATAGACCACATTCTAAGAAGGGAAATTGATTAGTGGGGCTTTTCTTAGGGAAGATAAACAAGTAGGAACCAGGTCACATGGAAACCATTGGCAGAATGGGAAGGTTTACTCTGAAAAGTGGAGACAGGGGAAGTCTATAAGAGTTGGGCTCCTTGCGTGTTAAGAAAGTTCCTGTCTCACTCTGCTGGCCCCTTTGGGTGTGACAGAGACCAGTGGGTAAACTCTCTGGGAGAGAGGTGATTACCTTCCATGGGAGAGTGCATTTAATGATTGATGCCTCCCCTTATTCCTAAAAAGATTTAAAATAGCTGAAACAAACGGACGAAGCCCCAGTTCAGCAAGGCGTCTGTGAGGCTGGGAGCTCCACGTGCCTGGAGACATGTGAGTGTTTGCTGCCTGTGCTCCTGAGCAGAGGCCTTGGTTGAGCGAGAACCTCCAGTTCTGGACTTGGAAGTGCAGACGGAGCTCCTGAGAGCAGCGGGGTGTTCCCGTGAGGTTCAGAGGCCGCCTGCTCCCTCCTCCTCAGCAACACAAATGCTGGGGCGGCCTCAGGCCCATGTACACATTTGTGAGATTATGTGTTTGATTTGGAACCTTCTTACCTCCTGAAAAATACATCTGCTAGTCATAAATTTCACTTTTTCGTACCCCTTCTCCAGGTTCTGGTAACCTCAGGCTCCTGACCCCACCTCAGAGTGAAAGAGACTCCCAGACCAGCCTTTTATCTAATGCCCACATACAAAGGAAAATCCCAGCCAACAGTGGCCAACACACAGCTGGCATGGATGGAGCAGGGTTGAGGCAGGTTGAAGGAAGAGTCTCCAGGGCTGAGGAGGAGGCCCTGGGCAGGGGTAGCCATGTGTGCCCACCTTGGCCTGGCTCTTGTATTTGCCAGCCCTGCCTACGCCTCAGAATGAGCCAGCCCTGGGGACGGGCTGCTGCTGGGCGCGGTGGGAGGTGCTTTCAGTGTTTTTCAATTGCAGCTGCCTTTGGGGATGGGAAAAGTGAGTCAGACACAGTTATTTGAACCTAGGACCCCCGGCCTGAACTCTGAGGAGACAGGAAGGCGCATGGGTTAGTCACTGTGTTTCTGTGGGCCATGTCGGGGTTGCAGCCTGCTCACGTGTTTTGCCATCACCAGCCTTTCCATGGGTGGGACAGGATGCTTGGGAGCAAGGGCTTCCATGGAATTGCCCAGGGCCAGCCAAGCACCCCAGCCTGGAATGCTCTTCAAGGCCTCTGAAGACCACAGCTCCCCACAGCTCTGGACAAGAGATGAGGTGGGGGGTGGGGAAAGGCCAGCCAAGAAGGGCCTCACAGAGTTCCTCATGGCCAGGTTTAGGCCAGCTGGCTGGTCCGGAACAAGTGGACAGGGGACTGATGCTGCTCCCTCTGGGCACACGGATGGTGGAATCCTCAGGTTGGCCTTCCACATGGGTGATCAAGAACCTGAAAGTGTATTCACACTGCTTCAAGTAGCAGTTCCACTCTGAGAATGGACTGTAAATAATTAATTCCAGATTTGGAAAAAAAAAAAAAAAAAACTACCAGATGGCCACTGCATTGTTATTTATCACAGTCAATGCTTAAAACGGACTAATTAACCCGTAATCTGGCTACATTAACCTACTTCGTGTTCTCAGTCACTACTTGTGGTATTTAGGAAAATTTTGTAATTACATGGGAATATGTTTGTGTCTTTCAGTCAAAAAATAAAATCACAATACAAATGTATATAATTGTAGAGCCCCAGCTGTGTGAAAAAGCAAAAATACACACAGGAAAAGTCAAAGATGGAAGATACCAAAATGGTAGTTAACACTATGTAATAGGAATGAGGATTATATTTCTTCTTTCTTTAGTATCTTCCAAACTGCCTCTGATGAGTGGATATGTTTGATCATTATTCTGATGTTTTTCAAAGTAACTTCAGGCTTAACGCAAATCAGTAGCCCTTCCACGCCTCCACAAGTGGTCCCATGTATGGTAACAGAGAAAAAGCCTTTTTTATGCAAGAAGTTTCTGTACTGATGGAATTCAAAGGAATTTGAAGGCTCATATCATAGAAAGTTGCCTGAGGCTGAAAGTGCTTTCCACCACGCAGTCACTGGCTAGTCAGGGCTTTCATCTTGCCCTCCCCCACAGATCTCCACAAGCCCCAGAGAAACCTGACCATTTTGCAGGGGAGACTCTCAGTCCCCCATGAGGCTGCAGGAGAGGATATGTCTACCTTCCCAGTGTCCCTGACACAGCCCAGGGATGGACAGGCCCAGGTGTGTGATACATTCCTAGTCTCCTGACACAATCCTGTCTCCCCCTCTCATGCTGATGGTCACAAAGTGAAGTATTTCCCCACTCTTCCCATGAGTCTGGCCCCAGGACAGAGAGACACAGTTGTCACGTGTCCCATTTACCAGCCTCAGAGGCTCTGACATTCATTGTGCCAGAGGAGTGCTGAGCTGACTCACCCGGCAGGAACTGGCACGTGTCTCTATGTTTCTCCATCACCCCTGCTATTTTCCTGTTATCCCCACCAAATCAAGATGTTTTTGCCCTTCAGTTGGGTGTGCTTCCGGACCCCACGGACTTGCACAAAAATAGCATTATGGTCTTAACAAGAGCATCTGTCTCTGAAGGGATTAAGGACTATCAACAAAGTGATTAACTACAAAAATCTCCTATCGGATCAGCATGAAGTCTCTCGTTTCTGCCTCTGCCCCTGCCCCTGAGCAAGGGGTGGGACAGCTGGCAGAGACCCCACCTGGGTGACACTTCACCAGACTGCTGTGGACGCTCAGTTGGATCACAGACATGACTGAGACCTAGGACATGTCTCCCCAGGACTGTGTTGCGAGTCCCCAGTTATGCGTCCCTTAGGGGAGGAAAATAACATAGAATGAGCGTGTGAGCTCACGGGCCAGGACCCTGCTGCCTGTCCCCTGAGTTCCCAGGGGACACGGGCCCTGGCAGGAACTGGAGGAATGTGGCTGAAAGGGCCGTGATGCTTTCTTGCTCTAAGACGCCGGCAGCCCCGGAGCTCCCACCAACCTCAGGCTCCCAGGAGCCTGTCTCTGCCTACCCACCTTACATCTGGCTCTACCCCCCTTCACCTGGCTCAACCCAGCCCTTCTGTGAACTAATGGAAATGCTCACTTCAGGAGAGGAGAGCTGTAGCCAGGAAGGCCCAGCCCCCCTGCTCTGTGCCTGGGCCTGGGGGGCAGTCCCCAGGGTGGGCCTACTGGGGTGGCCACGGCTTCTATTCTTGGGGCCCAGTCAGGAGCATGGACACCCCCCGGCCACCCACACACCTAGTCAGACGCATATCTGCCAGGCTGCACCATAAAACCCTAACTAGGCACATAAAAGCTGCCTGCCAGCACTCCGGTGCCTCTGCTGGCTCCACAGAGCCTCCCAGACCAGCCAAGACAGACGGAAAGGGTCGGGACACTGTGGCACCAGGGTACACAGGGTCCCCAGATGCCTGGCACCTCGGCACAGATTGTAGCCACAGCAAGGCTGCGGTGGCCAGTTTGAAGAATCACCTGGCTGCCCCCTCTCTTGGGAGTGGAAGAGACTTGGCATCAGCAAAGTGACTGAAGGGATGATGTTTAAGCCTTGGGATCCACCAGGCAAGGTGAATATCACACGAGATGCAGACACTCTGCTTGGCAAGTTAAAGGACTTCCAAGGCCATAGAGTCAGAGGTCAGGCTAGTCCTCTACCCCTTGCTGTCTGCTGGGGATAGCCACTCTCCCTACTGTGCCCCTCCCTGGACCCGGCTTTAGAGAACCACTTTTGGGTTGGCAGGAAGTCAGACTCTGTCCTCAGGGAGAGCAGAGAGCTAGTGTTTCCAGAATCCAAGATCCAGGGAGGGTGATGGCTCCAGGAGATGGTGTGGTTGGCAGCCCTAGACCTGATCCTGCTTCAGGACTCTCTTAATTGATTGTCTCACCTGAAGGGAGGCCCCAGGCCCCAGGCCCCAGGCATCTGCCCATGAACAGTCTCTGAGTTTCTTAAACTGCCTTGAAGAGCCACATCTCTTATTCAGTGGACACCACATGCTTCTGCCTTCTGTCCTAAAGACGTACCTCTGTCGTACTGGTGGCTGACTGTGCAGAGCCTACAAGGGCCAGGGGTTGCTTTCCACCCTACTTGCAGTTCCTGGAAAGACCAAGCCTCTTCCTCTCCCTCTGGCTCTGTATACTCCCTTGGCTGGAACATCCCTCTTTTCTCTCTCCTTATGCTATTTCCTTCTCAGCCCAGTCACCTCCTCCTCCAGGAAGCCTTCCTGGACCTCTCCACCCAGGCTCAGTTAGGTCTCCCAGTGACATCTCTACCATCACTTTCACTCCACACCTACCTCTCTAACCTCATCTTGTGACCTGCCTCACCTTGCTCTCAGGTCTTGGAAGCCTTGAACCCACCTGCTTTTTCTGCATTCCCAGAACTACTTGTTCCAGCACTCAGCTCATCATAGATCTGCAAGAAACATTGTTTAATGGGTGCTGAGCAGAAAAAAAATTCCATATCCTACGGATGTAGTGACAGTCCAGAAACAAGACTCCAGAGAGCCTTGTAAGTAGACTGGGATGAGGGCCAGCACCTCCCTGAGCTGCTCTGAGGGATGTCCTGGTGCCTGCTCCAGGCTCCTGCCATTTGCATGTGGGACCAGGCCCCATGCTGGCTGACTGACGCCCTGGATAATGGCAGTGGGGGGCTGTTCAGGGGCCTAGCAGTGTTCCAGAATGAGGCTGGGGGCAGGGATGCAAAGAAGACCACAAGGGAGGATGTGGGGTGTAAGGGTTGCCCCTTCCACACCACAGGCCTGCCAGTAGGCTCCTGGAATATTACAGCATTTCACATTTCCTTATAATCCCTCTGCTTCACCAGGAAGGATGTGCAAAAACTGACTGATGAGTTCGGAGGAGGGAAAGTGGCTTGGGAGGTGAGATTATTCCTAGCTTTTATGCCCAGGCAAATTAGAAACCAGCAATCAGAGCCCAACTACCTTACCTCACACGGTAGGTCAAAGAAATTGGACCCAGACCAAATGGCAAATGTAACAGTGTATGATAATAAAATGAAATGAAATAAACAACACAGGACAAAACTACAACTGCATATTTAAGCTGTAGAAGGGGCTGTAACAAGGCTTAGAAGTATAAATGACATAAGAAGAACCAAACTTGATTTTATAAAACATGTAAAACTTGATACATTAAAAAAATTAAGTTTAGTAATAAGCTTACTGGACAGAAGTTTAAGATATGAACGTAAGTCCTGTAAATATTCATACTCATTGATCAAATTAAGTCCTGTAAATATTCATACTCATTGATCAAATAATTGCATTTTTGGAAATAATTTTAAATGTGGAAAAAATATTTATTGCACAAAGATGTATCTTTTGGTTTTGTTTATCATAGGAAAAATGAGAGTAATCAATAAGAGAATATTGGTTAATTGAATATGCAACCAATTATAATACGCTTTTGTAAAAATGTTTTGCATTATAAAGAAATGTTTATGCTCCCAAGTTTAGTGACAAATGAAAAATTCAAGCATGTGACTCCAGAATGATGTCAACCATGTGAAAACAAAAGACATTCACAGAGTTAGAATGGGAGGGAACTGAGTAATCTACAGACACTGAGTTTGGATGGCACAAAAATAGAGAATTCTTATCTCTGCTTTTCATGTTTTCCATATATTCTTTAATGAGGTTGAAGTATATTTATAATAGGAAAGCAAATATCCTTCTGAAGCAAAGCTAAAATGCTTCTGCTTTATGCTCTGACACGTGCTGACTTGGGTGTGAGGGCCTAACACACTGGCCGTGGGCTCAGGCTCCCTGAGCACCCCCAGCAGCAGGGCTGAGCTCTGCAGTATTCACTATGCACAGAGATGGGCAAACGGAAGCAGTAAGCCACACAAAGGAGCGCATTTGAGAAGCGCCACATCTGAGGCTTTACCTGAAGCAGGCAGACTTAAGACACACTAGAATTCTGCATTGGGTTAAAAAAAAATGCTCAAAGAAAAAAAGCGGGAAAAACTCAATAGATTACCAACTGTCTCATACAGGGCAATAAGATGTTAATCTGATTAACCTAAATCTGAGACAAGCGCACCACTGCATACCGGCTCTAGAAGAATGGACTATAGTCTAGCTTGCGTTCAGGGGACTTGGCTTTAAGTCTCCTCATCAGCTCAGCCTTGGTAACAGGAGAACACGTACAGGCCAAGGACCTCACACCCTGGTGTCACGTGACACACCTGCGGCCCTCAGCAGGCCCCAGGAACACAGGACAGAAGGACTGCTGTCCCAGTCCTCGGGAAGCAGGTGGGGGTGGGGCAGTCCCTCGTGGCCTCTTGGCATGCCCCCAGGCCCAGCGCCCCACTCTTCTGAACCCCTCCCCATGTAGCCTCTCTCTGCTGGCAAGCCTCCCCAGGGCTCCCAGGGCCACAGGAGACACACACCTGCAGCCTAGCAGTCCAGCTGCCTTCTCAGTCCAGCCCTCCTCATCCTGTTTCATTCCCTATTCCTCACAGCAAGTCCACCAAACCATTACATTTTCCCGAAAATAGCTAAACATGGGGAAAGAGCCTAAACGGTATCATGAGCAGGAGCCCCCAGGAGGTGGAACCTGGCATACAGAGGAGGAGGAGGTTGCACAGGCAGAGCTTGGAAAGGCAGGAGGGGTGCCCAATGCCGCAGTGGAAGAGGGGGGGCGAGAGCAGAGGCCCCTCTGCGGGCTGGCAGTTTTCATCGGCACACTTGTCCTGTGTCAGGCAGGCCTGAGTGAGTATCAGCATGCATAGCCAGCTGGGACTTGGGTGTGATGAACAGCAGGGCGCGTCCCAGGCTTGCAGCAGGGCCTGAGTCCTCCTAGGATGCGACAGTAGGGAAAGCTGAGGCTGAGCCCAGCATAGAGAGGACACCCAGAGTGGGGTATCATCCTGGGGTCTGAGCACAGCAGGACAAGGAGCTGTTCTCCATGCAGCAGCTTAGGGAATTCCAAAGCTGGAAATGAAGGTGTATGAGGACATCATCCCCTGTGAAAGGGCCCCACTGGGAGAGGAGGAGAGCAGAAAAGATGTTTCCTACAGCATTTGCCGCAGTATTCATTTGCCCAGGCCTGAGAGTTTCCTGGGATGCAGGACTTTCAGCACTAAAACCAGGAAGGTCCTGGGTCAGCAGACACCGCTGTCACCCTAACCTTAGAGTGAGTCAAGAATAGGGCTCACCTCAATCGTTCTCCTTTTCATAAGCAACCCGTGAGGTCTGTTCTCTATTATCTGCATTTTACAGAAGAGAAAGTAGAGCTTGCCGAAGTCTCACACCAGCTCAGGGATGAAGCCTTGGGCCAGACCTTGATCCACAGATCCCATTGTGATCTCTTTCCACAGGATGGCGGTGCTTTCCAGCGGACCAGAGGTTTAAACAGTGCATACTGAAGTCTAAGCTAAAGCCAGAGGCGAATGGAAGCCAGAGGAGGGAAGAGCAGTCAGTCAGACCATTCAGGCAGGTCCAGAAGGAGACTGGAGACAGGTGGGCTGATCCCGGGGGTGAGCTGGGCATGGCGACTTCAGGCAGCCAGGAAAGGAGGTAGGGGGCAGTGTCTCCTCCATGGCCTCTAAGGTGCAAAGCGCCTCAGTCACTAGTCTGAATCTGTAGCTTGTCGGAGCTGGGATAGATGCCTGAGTCTGTGACAGGCTGAGCTGGGTTCATAGGTAGGGATTGAGGGGCTCAACCATCAGTCAAAAGTAGGAGGTTGGGACACAGTTGGGGCCATAATAGGATCTGACCAAACAGAAACCTGTCAACAGCCTCTAGAGTCTGACCTTTCACGGCAGGAGATGGAATGGAGAAGGGCTGTGGGGAAGGGGACACGTTAATAAGAAACCAGGTAGGTCCCAGGAGGCCAACATTCTGAGTCTCTCTGGGTGTAAAAATACCAGTTAGGAGACACATGCCAAAGCCTGGAGTGCATTTACAAGGACGGGAATGGATCGGGGACCCGCTACACTCTGAGTGGGTAACAATAGTGAGACACGAGAACATTCTTTTTTTTTTAATCATGTTATAGTAATAATCAAGACTGATTTCACAAAAGCTAAGCTTTATGACCTGGGTCCATTAATGACCTTGTGCCATAAACGTCTCCTCCAACAGGAAGTTAGTGATGCTCTGAGTACCCCATACCAATGTTAACTTGGACCTTGTGTCCATCCACCCCTGAAGTTCTGGATGGTCCCCTTCTCCTAGGTATAGCTGCTCTCTTACTGAACGCCATAGGTGCAGTCGTTCTCTTACTGAACGCCATAGGTCCTTTGGGGAAGGATGGGGAGTTGCAACTGCTTACCTTTGCTGTGCTTTGACAGTCTCCATCCTCCTGGGGACCCAGCCTCTCTAGTCAATGTGTCTTGGGCCTAAAAACTGTCTCAGGACCAGAAATTGGGCAAGACTGGGGTTTTTATTGGGGTGGCTGCCCCCAGCCTCGCTCATCTACCCTTGATCTCATTTTGATGTGCAAATTAAGCAGTACTCTCACTGAGCTGCCCATCTAGGGATGCTGGGTTCCTCTAGGGATGCTGGGTTCCTCTAGGGATTCTGGGTTCCTCTAGGGATGCTGGGTTCCTCTAGGGATGCTGGGTTCTACTAAGCATCTCCATAGCTTCATGTGAGTCAGGCATCCTGGCTGCACTCCAATTATGCCTTCTTTTGATAACTGTTTTCTGTTTTACCTTGAATAGGCAACTATTCCATTATCTGGGGATCCTTTTATCCCATTTCTACTAAGGATCCCAGTTCAGTAGTAACATCTCCTATTCCAAGCCCCAGTCCACAGAGAACAGCCATCAGTGACTCTTTACGATGCTGATGCCCTACTCATCGCCGAATTCCTTGCCACCTGTAAATGAAGAGTCCTCTGAACCCTTTCATGGAATATATAGGCTTGTAGTTCTCTGGGCCATAGGGAGTCCTGGAGCCAGATGGTCCTTTTAGATGGCCCTGCCTTGGGGGCAAGGGATCCTTCAGGCCATTCAACACAGCATTCAGACTGTCCTGGGGAGAGGGACAGCTTTGGGTGAGGTAATGCTTGGGATAGGAGAACGTTGGGGGAGATTCAGCTGTGAGCCATCAGCAGATCACTGTCCTGGCTGCTGGGGATGATGAGGGCTTGTGTCCTGGAAGGGGTACTGGTGGTGCCCCATAGCCTGTGTGCAGGGAAGCATTGCCAGGGGAGGCTGGGATGTGTCCTGAGAGCATGTGGAGGCTTCTAGATTCTGGGGCACAAGAGGGCTGGCAAGAAGAGAGAGGCTGGAGAAAGGCTGTACAAGACGGATGAAACTGGCTGAGCCAGAGGACGAGAGCTTGAATGCCAGCACAGGAGCATCAGGCTTGGCCCCTCCCTCAAAGGTTTTCAGGAAGATTATTTTGGGGTTGTAAAGAGATGGTACAGCCCCTAAGGGATACACATTTCTAAAGTGTCCCTATGGCTGCCTCCCCCACTGACTTCTAACTGGCTTGCTCTGGCCAACTCACACACACCACCCCCCGCCTCTCCTCAGATCAGCTCCCTTCAAATTGTCACTCCCCACAGTGCAGCATTCAAGCATCAGCTCTAAATAGTCCCACTGTTCAGCTTTAACGAGAAGTAATACCAATTCCCATGTTTGCTCAGAGAGCACCATATTTCATCAAACCAGAGCCCATGCCGGCTCAGATTACTGGCCGAGACAATGTTCTGTAATCCTGGTTTATTCACATGTCACGGGTATTTTAGCAAAACAGAAATGAATGGCCTGAGCCACCCTAGGAAGTAACGGGAGAGTTGGGTTCCCGCCCGGGGAAAGTCATGCCTTCTCCTGCCACGGTTCTCCGAGAGCCGACTTTGATTCTCTGAGTTTTTCCCAACTTTCAGAAAGAGAATATGGGCTGAGGAGGAGTCACAAAGTGGGTAGTTATTTCCCTATAAAATGTTAACTCCATGGATGGATTTTGCCAGAGCAAAAATAAAATCTGTCATTGATTATAAAGTCTTTTGTGCTTGTTATTTCACAGATTTATTACACTTGGGCCTGGCGGCCTGGGGGAGGCCCTGGGATCCTTGTCTCTAGCGTCCCAACAAACCCTTCAGCCGCCTTTTCACAGCTCATGCCCCACATGGGAAGAGGGATTTGCTTGCATTTCTTTTGTCCTAAAGGCCAAGAGCTTAGGAAATCTAGGTGAAAAGGCATGAATGATTCAGCCTATCCTTGGATGGAGACCCACAGATACTGATGATAAAGGCACGCTAGTTGAAGTCTATCACTTCTTAAATAAGGAAACATTCTCTCTTTTTCTTTATCTTTTCAGCTCTTGGCACTGTGCACTAAGAAATACATTTCCTCTGCAGAACAAGGAATGAGCAGGCTGAACTTCTCATCAGATCTCCCAGAATCTGGAGCCATTTTAAACAGGCTACAACCTCTCTGAAACACATGGTAAACAAAAAGAGTAGCTAATAAGGATCAATACTATTCAGTACCATCTCATGTTAAAACCTTAACGACGATAATCCTAATAGCCTACTTTTGTCCCCATTTTAGACCAAGACCCAGAGAAGACAAGTAACTTGCTTAAGGCCATACAACAAGAAAGAGTTGAAAATAGGGCTACGAACCTTATCTCAATAGACTCTAAAAGCTCATGGAGATGCTCTTATTTTCAAGAGTGAGTTGACATGAGGCTACAGACTCAGGCATAGCGTGTTGGAGCCTTCTTGTTTAAAAAGAAGGCACCCAGGAGTTCCAAAGAGATGATGGGGCTGTCCCTAGGTGACAGAGATAACTAGAGCCACAAACCGATTCTCCCACAAGGTAACTGGAAAACATCATGAAACAACTTCTCAGGCACATTTCCTTCGGTTTACTAGGGGTGAAGTTCCACATGAAAGCAAATGAGCCTACTTCCCCAACTGTCCAGAGTTTGATTTCTCCTTTATTCAAGTGTAAAGCCTTACAACTATGGAGCTTCAGGGTTTTCTGAGCCTAAGAAAACTCTACTATCCCAGAATATGTGGCAGATAGGCCTGGGAGACACAGGAGCCCCAAACAATCTCTCACCAGCCAAGAGAGAACATTTTCTATCCCCAACAGTAAGTTCAAGACTTGCAGAGCCCTTGATAAAAATAGCGTCGGATGCTCCCAGGACTGGGATCATTTTGGTAACAAGCTGCAAGAAATCACAGCTCCAGGGACTTGTATCTACCGTCCGCCATCTCAACTCTTATTTTGAGCTGCAGCCTGAGCTATTAAAAACCAAACATTCTCATTGGCAAGCTCCACAATTAGCCTCATTTCCACGCTCGGAACGCTGTTGTGCCTGAGCTGAAGTTGCACAGTGATTGTTTCTTGTCTCAGCGATGCTGTTTGCAGGCGATGCTGGGAGCCAGCGAGGATGTGACCCGGTGGTAATCTGAATTGCTTCACCAAACACATTTTTATCCCATCATCTCGGCTACATGAAAGGGGGCCATAGTGCTCCAGTGTTCAAGACTTTACAGTCCCGCTGTTCGGCAATAAAATGAGGCAAGAAATATTAGCCGTCCCCGGCTGATGCCTTAATTCTTTCCCAACAATGTCAGAGAATCTGTACCCTACAGGTTTTAGTGCCGTCTAAAGCCTGACCCTCAGGCTGTCTTGAATGGAGCGGGAATGAGTTAAGGAGAGCAAGGAGGCTTTAATGGACACAGACCCCGAATAGCCCAGCTTGTCCCGGCCTCCTGCGGACTCACCCTCCTTTTCACAGGCCTCGATTGTGTATGGCCCCAGCAGAGACAAAACTACCCATGAGGAGAGGTTACCCCCAGCCGGTACAGGTCAGAGGCATTCTGGGGGAGAAGAGGAGAGGGGGGCGGAGGGGAAGTAAGGGGCACTCGAAGAAAGAGGAAGTGAGGATGGGGGTGGGAGAATGGAGTGGTAAAAGTTGGTGTGGATCACTTATGAGGAGAGATTCATCAAGTCCAAGACTGTGACTGGTCACCTCACCTTCAAGCAGATCGCTTTCGAAAACTGTTTCACTGGACAAATGGGAGCTATACTAATGGGAAGTTGAACATGAAGTGTGTGAACTATCAAAAAAAATAAAATGCTTCTCTATCATTCTTCCAAAATCTATAGGCCTAAGGTTCTGAGGCTTTCAATGGGATGGCCTCTAATTGGACACTACAAGATTTTGAAAAATTACAAATGGGTTGTGCTTTAAGCACCAAACGGAAGCTTTCTCCAGCAATTTTTCAATTATTGAATTGTGAGCCCTCCAAGAAAAGTAACTATTTTGGCTGACGCAACCCAGAGTTACCAAGGAACGGGAACAGCATGTTTCAATGTAGTATGGTTAGCATCCTGGACCTTGCTGGAAGAATATGAGTTTGAAGAGGTCCTTTCCTTCCCTCAGAAGTGTTCCTAAACCTTCTGTGACTCCTAGCTCAGTCCAAAGAAGCCCATAGACCCTTTCTCAAAAGACTGTCCTTACTATGCAGGGTTACAGAGGAAGACAATCACATTCAAATAGAGCTCTCAAAATGTTTTTTAAAACAACTTTGCAACATAGTATACATGTCTTTTAATGAGTTCATTAAGTGAATAGCATTAATTTCAGAATAGTGAGGAGCAAGAGTGATCATTTTGAGAAATCTGAAAACATGATAAGAAAATGTGATGTGAAAATATCTGTGGTTGGTGGCCATTGGTGACAAAGTCACAGGCAGGGTTAATAGCATTGTGGTTGTGTTTACCTGGGTCTTTTATATTACAGAGTGTAAGTTTCAGGCTTCTCTGGTGGCTCAGCTGGTGATGAATCTGCCTGAAATGCAGGAGACCCAGGTTTGATCCCTGGGTCAGGAAGGTCCCATGGAGAAGGGAATGGCAACCCACTCCAGTATTCCTGCCTGGAGAATCCCACCAACAAGGAGCCTGGTGGACTACTGTCCATGGGGTTGCAGAGTCAGACATGACTGAGGGACTAACGCATGCACTGAAGTTTCAGGTATAGGTTAGTGAAAATACAGATGTAAGCTTTTTCCATCCAAGTTCACAGATGGCCTAACATTTTATCTGCGGACAAGAGATCCAGCTAAAGGCAAGATGAAGTTCAGGACCCACTGCCCTCAGGCTAAGCTGAGAGGCATGGGCCAGGAGTCGCTGTGCCCTCACTGGGAAACTTTCTTGGGAAAGTCAAGTTTTTTTCTTCTCCTGTCCTGAAGCTCCGGAAAGGTTTCGTAAAACAATTTAAAACCATGTCCTTTTTTCAGGGCAAGCCTGATGTCCAAAGATTAATAAGCACCTTTGATGTGTTTCTTCAACAGGAATTATTGTTGCCAAAAAAAGGGTCAGTCAATGGACTAATTATGAATTTTAATCAGGATCTTGTTTCAGTTACCTTAGGTTGGTTGAGCTTTAGTGTCAAGGCTTTTCTATTCAAAGGATGCCCAGGGAGGGTCTGTGTTCCCCTCACTTTTGCATTTTGGACGCTCACTGGCTCAGAGACAACTGGGCGCACACACATCCCCCTTCCCCCTCCCCAAGCCCGCCTCGGTTCCTCACGGGGGAGCTGTCATCTTGCAACCACAATCATCGCATGCCATTGCAGGGGCAACCCGGCAGGAGGGCCCCCCTCTAAAGGCCTCCCAGCCCTCGCGCAGTCCTGGCCAGGCCAAGGCGCCGACACACAGGAGCCGGGCTGGGTCCCCGGGTCTCCGGCTCTCCGCAGGGGAGCGACGAGCGCGCCTGCCGACGCCCACGCCCCCTACATTTTGGGCGCACACTCGGGCGCACACCCCTGCGCGCGCGCGCCGCCACACTCCGGCGTACGCACGCCGCTGTCGGGCCAGCGATTGCCGTGGCGGCGGCGGCCCGGAGTGGTCCGGGGCGCTCGGCCGGGTCTCCCTCTAGGGCTCCGCCGGCCGCCCCGCCCCGCCCTGTCTCCTGTA
>SJXQ01000956.1:98145-180311 GCA_006408695.1 Aepyceros melampus
CTCCTCCTCCCCGGCGGCTCTGGCCCCTTCGCCTCCGCCACCCGTCATGGCTCGTGGCCCGGCTCGGACCAGCCTGGGACCCGGGTCCCAACAGCTGCCGCTGCTGTCGCTGCTGCTGCTGCTGCTGCTGCTCCGGGACGCGGACGGCAGCCACACGGCCGCCGCTCGGCCTGCCCCGCCCGCGGCCGCCGACGGCCTTGCCGGGGACAAGAACCCCCAGCGGTCTCCAGGAGACGTGGTCGCTGCACAGAGCCCAGGCGCCCAGGACATGGTTGCTGTCCACATGCTCCGGCTTTATGAGAAATACAGCCGAAGGGGCGCGAGGCCGGGAGGGGGCAACACGGTCCGCAGTTTCCGTGCCCGGCTGGGTAAGTAGAGGGGACCCCCCACTCGCCTTCTCCTCGCCCTCCGGTCCTCCTCACTTGTCCATCCTCTCACATCCCTGCACCTTTGCTTTTCCTCCGCCTTCTATTCACTGACTAGCTCACTCGTTCTTTCACTAACTATTCCACCTTCCCCCTCCTCGCCCCTCCGCGCCCCCAGCCTAGAGCCTCCGGTGGGAACGCCAAAGTGACACAGAGCGACGGATTTCCTGCCCCTGGGGTGCCACTAAGCCTGCGAGGTGGAAAACTTGCTGGACACAGACCACCCCACCCACAAGGCTGTAAGCACAGGATGAAGGTGGCACTGGGCTGGCAGAGCTTAGGGTCTGTGTGTGGGTAGAGGGTGAGGGTGGGGGTTGGGGGGATCCAGGCAGCAGGGTTTAGCTATGCGGACTCGACAGATGAGGCAGGCCCTGGGGAGAGCCCACCAGGTGGGTATGATGCAGCCCTCTGGGCCCAGGCACATGTAGCTGGGGCATTTAGTGGGCATGGGGTTGGGAAGCAGGCTGGTCTGAGAATGGGGACGAGTGCCCAGCCTCGGGTACATGGGACTGAAGTCTGCTGAGCACGAGCATGAAGTGTTCAGCCATGGTGGTTTGAGGAAAGGTCTCGAAGCTTGGGCATTGGGCGTTCCCCTTTTCTCTCCTGCCCTTGCCCCTCCTGGGTAGACCCTTTCCCCTCTCCCCACACCCTGGATGAAACTGGACAGAGATCATTTGCAGACCCCTACCCTCTTTGCTTCCAAGAGCCCTTCAGAATCCAGCTTCCACTGACTGCCCACTCAGCCTGGGCTACCTCTGCAGGCCCTAAGTGAGCAGAGGGGAGAGGTGCGGCCTGGTGGCAGGAGCTGAGGGAAGACCCTCGTTGTCATGGAGATGACTCATGGTCTCAGAATGCCATTGCAGAAAATGTGGGTAGGGTTCCCTGCAGCCCTTGTGAAGGAGGAGGCCGTTCATCAGGAGAAAGATCATTGATCTGTAAGGCCCCCTTTTGAGGTAGAGGGGAACAAGCCCAACACTGGGCAGCCAGAGAGCCTGGGCTCAGATCTGCCATCTCCCTGTTGATCACTGCCTGTGTGACTTGGGGTGACACAGCCACGACCACAGAGCCAAATTCCAGAAGTTGGTCTCCCAGAAATGTATCCTGGGAACTCCTGCCACAGAGAGGCCCCTCCCCCGCCCCACTCCCCTCCCCTACTGGACAGACTCACTAGGCCAGTGTTCCTGGGTTCCAAGCCAAGCAGATCTAACTCCATCCTCCTGGTGCCTTTAGTTACATCTTGGGGCACATTTCTGGAGTATTATTATTAAGCCAGTCAAGATTCATCTGGCATGACTGTGACCTTGGGCAAATGGCTGAAATGAAGCTCCGTGGACTTGAGTGTACTCATCTACAGAATTGGCTGGTCACGGCAGTGTCTTCCCTGTGGAGCTGCAGGAAAGATGACAGGAAATGATATGTGTAAGCCCGGAGCCCAGCATTGTCTGGGTTAGGTGTTGGTACATTGTATTTCCCCATATACAAAACATGTGTGTTCACAGAGGTGTAGACTTGACCTCGCAGCCATTAATTCAGTCCCCAAAGCCTTGCAGCTGGGGAGAGCAAGGCTGGCACGGTTACTGCTGCAATGAGGGGCGAACATGACCACTGAGCCCGCCTGGCTCCTACAGGCCCAGGCACGACGGTGCACAGTCTGTTTTCTGTTTTCATAGACTGGGGGGACAAGTAACGGTGAAGCAACAGTTAGCCCTGAGAAGAGCGTGGTGGAGTCCTTCAGATCCAGCCCTCTGAGTTTACAGATAAAGAAGCTCAGGCCAGGGCAGGCACTGTTCACAGTGGCAATGATTGGCACTGTCTGTTCGTCAAGATCGGGCTGTTTTCACTGTGAGTCCCTCTGCGAACTTCCATCAAAACTGAGCCTAGGATTTAGGAGACAGAGGGTGGAACAGACAGTGACTCTGTTAGGCAGATCAGAATTATTCTGGACCAGTCTTGGACTTTCTGATAAATCCACCACTCTTGTTTGGAACCATCTGGCAGCCATGGGTAGAAGTCCCAGCCCCGCCAGCTACTGGCTGTGTGCCGCAGCACGCATGACTATACCTCTCCGAGCACTCATTTCTTTGCGTATAGAGGCAAGGTGAAGATTCAGTGGATTGCACTAAATTTTGTGTCTGACTCCGGAAGCTTGGTTTGTCATCCCCTCCCTTGAGTTCCTTAAGTTGGTTCGTACCGAGCTCCTGGGCAGCCCTCAGAGGTGCCTGCTTCATGGCCAGTGACCCGCTGTGAGGAGGTGTGAGCCTGGGCAGGACTCCTTATTTTATTAATGAGGCACAGATGTAAAGGTTTCAGCTCTGGATCATGGCAGTGCCAGCCTGCTCCAGGACGGTGGCCTCTGCTGTCTCAATGGGGTGGTCCCCACAGCCCGTGTTGCAACGGAATCATGTCCTCTGCCTGCCAACAGGCAGCACAGCTCAGATTCCAAGTGCAGGCTGGGAGCTGGACCAAATCTTGAATCTGTGACCCGGGCCAGGGGCTGAACTTGTCCATGACTCAGTTTTGTCACTTCTGAAATGAAGCTAATCATGCTGTCTTCCTCATAGGGCTTTTCAAATGGATTGCAATAAGTCCAGGGCTTAACACCACCTGGCACGTGTAAGTTCAGTAATGTATTAGCTCTACTGTTACTACTCCAGCCACCTCGCTCCTTCCCTGCCTTCCACTGCTCCCTGAAGTATGTCTTGTTCCCTACAAGTCCACATCAACGGAGAGAGCTTCTGAACCCGACCATAAAGGTTAAAAGTTAGACACTTCCAGCCCCAAACAATCTGCATTTACGTCTAGGCCTTTCCACCTAACCATAGGATATTGGGCAAGTTACTTAACCTCTCTGAGGTTGGTGTCATCTCTGAAATGCGAGTAATGATACATACCCATCTATCAATAATGCGGAAAGCCACGTTCAGTTGCCGAAGTCCTTCCTGAGCACCTCATTCAGTGGCAGATGCTGTAAGCCCAAAGGACACAATGAAGCAAGGACTATGGGCCCTTTCCAGAAAGGCTCACAGCTGGTTGAGAAGGAAGAAGTAAACAGAGGAATGTGAGCAGTGGGACAGGTAGAACAAAGGAGTAAGAACGGGCAAGGGACAGTACTCACCCAGCAGAGGAAGGGCTGATGGGGAGGGGCTGGCGATGCCTCCACAGAGCAGAGGGGAGCCAGACAGATTCCGAAGAGCAGAGGGTGTTATGGAGTGAAGCACGCCCCCATGCACCAGGACCTCTGAGGAGTCTGCTTTCCATGAGGAATAACGAGGAGAGAGTTGGGAAATGGAAGTGGTCCATCAAGGCCATCAAGAGCTTTGAGTGTGATGAATTTGCCTATAGGCAGTAGGGCAGTGTAGAGTGTGTGCGGGGGTCGGGGGGTGGAGAAGAGAAGAGGAGAGATTATAGGAGTAATGCATACTATGCAAAAATCATGGAAAATCACAGTAAGGAAAAGGAATTATCCCCAGTCACAACCCAGATATAACCAGAGTTAATATTTTGTGGAATATTACATATAGTTTTTATCCTAATGGGATTATATTTTCAACATGCATGTTAAACTTGCTGTATTTTCATCCTTATTTGAAGTTCCTAGGTTTCATTACTGGTCATCCTGAATTGTTTTTTTATGCTTTTTTTGGCCATTTGCAAATTTTCCTGTGGGAATCACTTCATCCACTTGGGGTTCTTATCTTTTTCTTAGTGATGTGTAGAGCTTGTGAAGGATGTTGACTCTTCATCCGTGACAGGTGATTTCCTTGTGAAGGGTGACTGTGGGTGTGAGGGTGACTGGGTGCTGGGGTCACACAGGCAGTCATCAGGTTGTAGGCAAAGACGGTGGTGGAAATATGCAGCATACAGGGTGGTTGTGGAGAAACAACCTGCAGCAACTGGGATTGGTTGGATGCAGAAGGAAAAGAGGCTGTGAAAATTCTCAGGCTCCAGGTGGAGAGTGTGGACAGGTGGCAATGCCTCCTGTTGGGCAGAAGGACAGTGGTCAGCGGTGTGGGGTCCTAAGTGTAGCCGAAGCTTGTGAAACCAAATGACCCTGTGTTCCAAGCACGTGCTGCGTGCCAGCCAGCTTGTTGAGACTGTGCAGGAAGCGTGCACACATTCTGCTTAGTTGACTGAGGCACAGAGAGGCTGTGTGACTCGCCTAAGGCCCCCGCAGCTAGTCAGTGATGAAGCAGGGTTTACACCCTGACTCTGGAGCCTGCCCAAGAATAGCCGCTCAGTACACATTAGTCCTCTTTGCTTCTCTGCACGCCCACTGACTGGCCCCCGCTACCTGCTTCCAGCTTATTATGTTGGTCCTTCCATCTTCAGTCTGGTGTTCTCATGCTAGTCTCCCTGATGGCTGTTTCAGGGGCAATAGGTGAATAGGACAGATCTCCGAGTGGATTCTGTTTCTATTGAGCAGAGCAGTCTGAGGATCCCTTGGCCAGCAGGGAGCCTGGAGCGCCCACTGGGCTAGAGCCCTTTCCCTACCTCTTTCCCCTCCAATCCCATGCCTAGCAAGTCAGGAGGAGGTTGAGTGCCCAGTAGCGTGGACCTAATTAAGGTTCTAAGACTTCCAAAGATCCACTTGTCTAAATCAGGTCCTTTCCTTCCTGGAGAGTCAGAATGCAAAATCATCCAAGTAATGACTTGTGTTTGCAAAATATTTTAAGATTTCACAGCACATGACCTTTGTTAATTAGCTGTTGGGCAGATCCAGATTCTATCCAAGGTACCTGGTTGAGGAGGACGGGGAGCGCGTGGGCTTGGGGTCAAACAGGCCTGGAAGCATACTCTGACCCTGCCCCTTATCAACTGGGGGACTTTAGGCAAGTTATGTAGTCATGTACCCTCTCTGAATCTCCATGTTTTTGTCCATTTGCCATCTCTGCTGCCCTGATTATGAACACAAGGAATCAAGCCTGCATATATGCTTGGAACTTTCAGTTTCCTGACTGGTAAACAATACTATTCCCATTTTAAAGATGAGAACACTAAGGCTCAAAGGGAAGTAACTGGATAAACGTCCTGCCATGCCGTGCCTCCAGCTGAATTTGCGTAATTGGCTGTGTTTTTCCAAAGAAAGAGACATTCTGGACTTCTTTCAGGATGTTTGCTGAGCCCCAGGGCAGCAGGCCAGGAACCCTCTTTGTTCAGTGAAGCAGACTGGCCTAGCAAAGACCCCTTCCTACCCTACCATTCAACATGCATTTCTGAGAGTGACAATCACTTAGGCTTTGCACTAGGATCTAGAGATACAGCAGTGTACTCAGCTGCAAAGCCCTGCCCTCTTGAACGTTGTGTTCAGGGGGAAAGAGAAAAAGTTACAATGAAATATATATCAGAGTGTCCCAAAGCGATGTGAAGACAAATGAAGCCCAGGACAGACAGAGTGATGGGGCTGCTCCTCCAGCTAGGGAGACCATCCCTTTGTTAGGGATGCTGCTTGAGCAGAGCCCTGCAGGAGAGAGGCACTGTGCTTCCGTGGGAGAAGTGATAATGGCAGAAGGAATAGCTGGGACAAAGCCCTGAGATGGGAGCTTTATGTGTGGAAGGAGAGGAGGCCAGGGTGACTGGGGCAGAGATGGGAGTGTGGAAGGCAGATGGAGCTGGGGAGGTAGGCAGGCCAGATCATAGGGCCTTGGTAAGAGGCTGAGTTTTTTTGAGGTTTCGCTATGGAGGGCTCTGAGCAAGATGGTGACCTGATGCTGAGAACATCCAGCCCACGGGGGCCTCACATGTCAGTGTCCTGTGAAGCTGTGACAGGCACTGCAGCCGCTCCCAACCATTGCCATCTGTCTCATCCCTGGAATGAACTCCTCTGAGGACCTCTGACCACCTCTGACCCTGATTGGCCCAGCACTTAGCCCAAAGTAGAAGTATCCCAAATATTTATCTGGAAAAGAGAGGGAGGCAGGGGAGAGTGCAGGAATGGAGACAGGAATCAGAGGAAGGAGCAAGGAAGGCTCTTTTCTAGCTACCATGAGACGGGAGCCACAGGCAACAGCATGGTTCACAGGAAATAGGGACTTCTTTTTGGGGATTCTCCTTTCTAGCCAGGGCTAATCCAAGCAAGGAGACTTCAGGTGGGTGGCCTTTCTCTCAGTCTGGAGTTCCCTGCGATGTAGGAATGCAGGCACAGTCAGAGCTGGGCCAGTCTGTGGCCCTTCAGGCCACTGGAGGCTTGGGGGTCACCCACCCACACGGTTCCCAGCAGGGAGGGCCTTCATGTAGCAGACCTAGTGAAGGCCAAGCTGCCTGTGGCCAAAGGCATTCAAGCCAAATGGAGGCGAGTCTCCTGCCTGCCCTGAGTGTAACTGCTCAGGCTCCTGACGACTACGATTCCTCCCTCTCTGTTTTCCTGAGCATGCTTTCCCTGGCTCTCCATCCTAAGGGAGGGGCAGCACGCACCATTCCCCTCCTGTACCCCATGCAGAAATAACCTCCGGGGCAGGCCACACTCTCCTCCTCTGCATCCCGTCTTGCCACCCAGGGGACAGTCCTCCCAGACCTCCGTCTGGTCATGCACACCTCAAGTCAAGGTTGCTGTCCTGACCTTGGTGGTCCCAGTTATACTTCCTTAGTCCCTCTCTCGCTCTCTACTTTGTCACTGGAAGGGGAGCCAAGGTGCTTTCCTCCAGAAAGTCCCATCTTGGTTTCCCTCAGTCTGCTGTTTTCCTTCTCATCACACACTGCATATGTCTAGGCCAGAGATGCTTGCATCCTGCTGTGAAGAGCCAGCTCTTTGGAAAGAGTCCAAAATGTCTACCCTCAAGCCTCTTAAGTGTTCTCCAGCAAAGAACCTGTTAGCAGAAGGACAGAGTTGACTTGAATTGGATAAAAGAAAAGTTCTTCCTCAGCTGTGTGAGCTGGACCACTGACTGAGAGGGGCCTGGTGTAGGAGGCACTTCCTCTGCCAGCCTGGGTCATTTGGGTAAAAGTGGTGAGGAAGCACACTTAGGGGATTCCTCCTCTGTGCCTGGCACCTTATAGATGTTATTTATTTAATCCTCCAAGCATTCAGGTGAGACAGAGATTCTAGGTCCCTCTGAGGCAGGTGAGCAAGGTGTTGTCCCATTAGGGCCTGGAAGCCTGGTTCCTAGGGTCTTTCCCAGCTGGAAGGGTGGGGCTGCCTTGTTGGTGAACTTGTGTGGGTCAACCCCAGATGTGTTTGAGGGATCCTCGTCCTTATCATGGGTCTGGCCTCTGGAGAGCAACCTGATGTTGGAGGTTTTACGGAGTGACCCGCTGCAATCCTGATAGTGTTCTTTCTTTGTAAAACAAGTTTAAAAGGCCTTGGGCAGAATAAATAGCAGACACTCGAATAGCTGTGTTCTTAAGTTCCGTTTTCTCAGAAGCCACTCAGAATGCAGGTGCAGTGTGAGGGACGCTACTTAATTTACCTCATTTGGACAAAGGACTGCATTTAATGTCTATAAAATAGAGGGCTGTGCAAATACGAGAGGCAGCGGGGGCGGGGGCGGGGGCACTGCTGTCAGCAGGGCTTGGATGCAACCCAAGCTCTCCCAGATACCTCACTCCAGCTTGCTTCATGCATGAAGGTGGTGGGAACACTTGTTCAGTGAAGGGCATCAGAGTGCAGGGGTGGGAATGGGAGCTTCAGCGTGCAGCAACCCGGAGCGTTTACCTTGTCTGCTGGCTCTTTTTTTTCTTCCTTTCTTTTTAATGGGATGTGGACAATCCCTAACCTCTCTGACCTTAATCCCTCGTACTCATCTGGTCACTGAAAATAGCAAAGGGTGCCCCCATCTGTTCAATGTGAGAATTACAGGGGATGCGGAAAGCCTGGCTGGCCTGCAAGTGCTCCCTTCGGTAGGCGTTCCTCCTCCGTAACTTGACGAGGAAGGCCCTGTGAACCTGGGGCTTATCCAGGAGACAACCTAACAGGCTGTGGTCTGTCCTTCCCTTACAGAAGTGGTCAACCAGAAGGCCGTGTATTTCTTCAACCTGACTTCCATGCAAGATTCAGAAATGATCCTGACGGCCACCTTCCACTTCTACTCAGAGCCACAGGGGCCCCCTGCGCGCGAGGTGCCCTGCAAACAGCGGGCCAAGAACGCGTCCTGCCGCCTGCTGCCCCCCGGCGCCCCCGCGCGCCAGCACTTGCTCTTCCGCAGCCTCTCGCAGAACACGGCCACTCAGGGGCTGCTCCGTGGGGCCGTGGCCCTGCCACCCCCGCCGCGAGGCCTGTGGCAGGCCAAGGACATCTCCCTCATTGTCAAGGCGGCCCGCCGCGATGGCGAGCTGCTCCTGTCTGCGCAGCTGGATTCTGGGCAGAAGGACGCGGGAGTGCCCAGGCTCGGCCCTCACGCACCCTACATTCTCATCTACGCCAATGACCTGGCCATCTCGAGCCCAACAGCGTGGCAGTGACACTGCAGAGATACGATCCCTTCCAGGCTGGGGACCCAGAGCCTGGTGCAGCCCCCAACAGCTCAGCAGACCCCCGAGTGCGCCGGGCCACGCAGGCCCCCGGGCCCCTCCAGAATAATGAGCTGCCTGGGCTGGATGAGAGGCCCGCACATGCCCCCCGCGCCCAGCACTACCACAGGCACGCGCTGTGGCCCAGCCCCTTCCGCGCGCTGAAGCCGCGGCCAGGCCGCAAGGACCGCAGGAAGAAGGGCCAGGATGTGTTCATGGCCTCCTCGCAGGTGCTGGACTTCGATGAGAAGACGATGCAGAAAGCCCGGAAGAAGCAATGGGATGAGCCACGGGTCTGTTCCCGGAGGTATCTGAAGGTGGACTTCGCGGACATAGGGTGGAATGAATGGATCATCTCACCCAAGTCCTTCGACGCCTACTACTGCTCGGGAGCCTGCGAGTTCCCGATGCCCAAGGTAGGGGGGCGTCAGAGTCACCCTGCTGTGTCCCGCTCACTGTCACCCCAGCTCTGCCCTCGCAGGCAAGTCCCTCTGCCTCCTCACCCTGTTCCCTGTCTGTGATCAGGGGTAATAACACCTCCCATCTATTCGAGCCAGGGAAGAGCTAGACAGGGATGCCTAAATGGCAGCCTGTTGGGTGGATACAAGCCACACATGGATGCTTTCTGGCTGTCCTTTTGAAAGTGTTGCCTTCATAGCATTTGAATTTTAAATCAGAACCTTTCTTCTTTTGCAGAGCAGGAGATCCATCCTTTTAGGTGTGTGTTTCCACACAGCAAATCACAGAGGTTGCGTGGACACTGGCTGTTCCCCCACGGTCCCCCTGACCCCACCCTCGCACACAGGTCCGGTCTCTTAAACCCCTTTTCTTGCCAAGGCTTTTCTAGAAATCTAGTTTGGATTTCAGGGCATGGTATCTGTAACCAGTGGAGCTGGCCTCAGTGGCTTCGCAGTGTGACTCTCCCTGTCCCCACCCTCCCCTCCCGTACTCAGGCCGAGCTCACGTGGCAACGAGCTCTCATTGTTCACAAGTTTGCAGGACACACGTGGGACTGTTTGCTCCATTGCACTGACCTGGGTTTTCAGATGCTCACCTCCCCTCTGGGCTGGGCCATGGGTCTGTCCATCCATCTCCCCACAGCCTGAACTGCCGTGGGATGGCTGCCAGAGGATGTCAGCCTCAGCACAGAACTCACGCTTTCCTCCTACTTAGCTCTTCCGCTGAGTTCCAGGTCATGCCTTCCCCTCCAAGAGAGGAAGTCAGTGCGTAAATTCACTGTGAACGTAAATAAATCAGTCAGCTGGGGAAATCCCAGACCCAGACGTAGGGCCCTATTAACCTGTTTGGGAATTAAGAGGCTTTCCCTCAAAGCTGTGCATGTGCAGGAGAGAGGAAGGGAGGTGCCTGATAGAGACAGGCGTCTGCTGGAAGGGTGCAGCCCCAGCAGAGGCAGAGTATGCGGCAGCCCCCGCCCCTCCCCGACCCGCTGGCTGACCCAGCACTTACCTTATCAGTCTGCCTCACCGTCTTCCCACCTTCCCTGACATCAGTCTGAACTCCCCAAATGCCGGCGTCCTGGCTTCGCTTCCCCCTCCCACCTCCCCCCAGAGGCACAGGACGTATACTACTCTGGCCGACAGCAAGCTGAAGCACCCGTAACGCGGTGCTGTTCCTCTTCAGGGAGGTGCTTGAAAAATGGCGTTCTCTGTGTTTGCAGCTGGGACCCAACACTCCTGGATATGAGAGGCTGCCTGGAGAGGGAGGGGGAGAGAGCTGGGGTGGACCCAGCGAGTGTGGTTTCCAGGCCAAACTACTTTCTAACTGAGGGCTCTCGGTCAAGTTAGCTAGTCATTTTAAGCCTGTTTCACCACATCAGAGTCATGCCCACCCCATAAGATGGCATGAGGACAAGACGGGGCGATGCCAGTGGAGCAGGACCCGCCACCTCACAGGCAGACCCGCCCAGGAGCTGGGCTTTCAGCCCCATCACGGTGGTGCACGAGTGCCTGTTGGCTCCCCTCCTGCATGGAGCCCGCATGTCAGTGCTCGCTGCTCTGCAGGCTGGGCGGCTGCGGCCCGAGGCGCATTCTCCAACCATTTCCCTGGCCTTCCCTCTGGCGCGCCTGGCCAGTTCCGGGGCTCCTTGGGGATGTGTGACATGCAGCTGCCCTCAAGTGGCCAATGCCTTCCCCAGTGAACCTTCCCTCCAAGAGCCCAAGGTTTGGGGGGAAGGGGGTGGGAGGACGCCTTTTGCAAAGGTCTCTAGGACTAAGCCTGTAAGTGACTTCAGACGAAACGTATGCCCAGCCCCGGGATCTCATCTTGTTTTCTTTCTCACTGTTTCTTCTTCACCTTTTCTGTGTCCTCAGTCAAGGACATGTGGCAGCATGGTGGGTGGGTGAGGACTGTGGGGTGGGCAGAGCTTGGAGATGACCATGCTCCCTTCCCCCTTGTAGATGGTCCGCCCATCCAACCACGCCACCATCCAGAGCATCGTCAGGGCTGTGGGCATCGTCCCGGGCGTCCCAGAGCCATGCTGTGTTCCCGACAAGATGAGCTCTCTTGGGGTCCTCTTCCTGGATGAGAACCGGAATGTGGTTCTGAAGGTGTACCCCAACATGTCTGTGGAGACCTGTGCCTGCCGGTAAGACCAGCTGCTCTGGAGTGGAAGGAGCCTGCCCTGCCCACACACAGCAGGGTAGCATTCTGGGAACCTTCTGGAATGAGCGCTTGATTCAGGGTGCAGCTGCAAAAATAGGGCAGAGCCCGCAGACAGCCATCTGTCACCCCAGGGCATCGCTCTGGGGTCTTTCATTGCTGGTGATTCAGCCTCCTCAATGCCAGTTCGAATCCTTTAAAGGGATCTGGGAATTAAACCTGACCTGATGGCTGCTCACAGCCCATCCCCTCTGCTCTGAAGGCCTGAAAACCAGTCATATCTGTATGTTGGGTTTTGTGACCATCATCTCATAACCTGGAAAGAAGACTACAAACTTGAAGGTGCTCACTCCCTTCATATGGAAAGAACCTCTGTTAAATACTCAGTTTTAAAACACTTTGGGCCACAGAGTGATGCTGGAAAATGGATATAGGATATGATATAAATGAATGTTTCCTCTCAAAATCCACTGCAGATGCTTTTATACATACAGTATGCACATATAACCAATTTTGGTTTCTTTTTCTTAATATATATTTTATTTTAAAACAAAAAGGAGGGAGTTGACACCGTCCCCCCACAGAGGGAGTCATTCTGGTTGCGTGTGCATTGTTTAAACATGCTTATTGAGATAACCCAGACAGCAATATGTTGGAATACTAAAACATAACCAAGATTTTATATTTTTGTAAATTATACTTTCTATACTGTAGATTGTGTATGGTATGTGTTTTTATGGAAAGCTAATAAATTAAAGGGACAGTGGTATGTTAAAAAACTGAATGTCACCCGTTCCAAAATATGGATGGATCCCCGCGTGTAAGTATGACATCCGGGTCACCGCCTTCTTTAGGAGCTGAGGCCCCTGTAAGTCATCTGCACACTCTCTCATCTTTAGCCTAAGCTCCAGACACTGGCCACTCCTATGCCTTCCAGGGTCCTACTCACGTATACTGCACCTCAGGTCCCCACCCCAGGCTTGTCCAGATAAACACAACCCACGCACGTTTAGGGGTCTCGCATCCTTAGCTTCAGTGGGGATATCAGCTGATGGGGAGGTGCTTGAGATATTTAAAGGAACATCTATGGTAGCCTGGTCAGAGGTCTTCTTGGAGTAGTTCAAGCAAGACACTCAACAGGAGTCAAGGATCTTTCCAGAGATTCAGGGACTGCTCCTGAGGGGCTAAAATGTCTGCTCCTGCCTGCCCCCTTGTCAGCGTCTCTGTCCCAAACAGCCTCCCCAGGTGACTCCCTTGTCCCCGAGGTGACGCTACCTTACGGTTGTAGTGCCTAAAGCTGACTGACTAGCATTTCTGAAGTGAAAGAAAAAGTGAAAGTGAAAGTCGCTCAGTCGTGTCCAACTGTTTGAGACTCCATGGACTGTAGTCCATGGAATGAACTGGGTCCATCTGGGGACTGTTATACAACAGTCCCTTGGCGGGAAACTAAAAGGATGGCATGGTCCCAGTCTTACTTGGAGAGGATTGAAAAACTATGAGCAGTTCTCCAAGAGGGAACTTAGGAGGAGAAAGGAGCCCAGGCTCCTGAGGTCAGGGTTCCTGGGCAAGGGGTGCACTCCCATGTGCAGCGTGAGGAGTGGGTAGAGCGGGACAGGAGGGCAAGCAGTCAAGCATCTGGACATGGCCTGGGTCCTGTGGGGAGCTCTTGCATTTAAGCTATACCTCCATGTTAGTCCAGCTTTGAGGCCAGGAGGCTGGACGTTCAGACCCCCACTCCAGCCTACCGCCGGTGGAGAGGTGGAAACTCCCAGTTCCCTGGCCCTCTGCAGAATCAGCCATGGTGGCTTAGGAAGCCTGGGGAGCCTCTGAAGAAGGCTGCAACTACAGCCACTGGAGACAAATCGACCTACACCAAAGAGAACACAGAGCAGGTAAGTAAGAGGGGCTGAGGGTACGTAGGTTGGGGTCTAAGTATTTTCCCCATAAATATCTTTGCTGTAAGCAGTTTCTTCAAAAGCATTTTTGCCACACAACTAGTTGGCCATGAGGCCATTTTGTCATTGAAGATAAAATAGCTGGTGGCAGTTCCATCACAGTCAATAGTAGGTCAGTTTGTACAGAGTCTTCTGTGAGCAGTCATACCTCTCACCCGTCAAAACCAAAAGTTTACTATGTGGAATCTAGGGAAATGGTACAGATGAACTTATGTGCAAAACAGAAGTAGAGTCGTAGACATATAGCTCAAACCTATGGTTACAAGGGGGGAAGGGGGGTGGGCTGAACTAGCAGATTAGTATTGCTATATACACACTACATGTGTGAACACTGCTATGTATAAAATAGGTAACTAATGAGAACTTATTGCATAACACAGAGAACTCCATTCAATGCTCTGTGTCCACCTAAGTGGAGGGAAATCTTAAAAAGAGTGGACATAGGTGTACATGCAGCTGATTCAGTTGCTGTACAGCAACACCATTTAAAGCAACTATACTCCAATAAAATAAAGTTTAAAAAACCTGAAAAAACAAAAACAAAAGTTTGCCAAGCTTTCAAAAATATAGAAGAGGCAGCTACTAATTCACAACAGTCTTCAAGAACATTAATGATGGATTCTTCAGCTAATTTAGATATGACAGCTTGTTCTCTCAGGCCATCTTTACCAAATTTATCATGCAGTGTTAGAAGTTGGAGGCAAAAGAAGAATCAAGCTCCTCCTATCCCTCCTTGCAAAAGAGATTTTTATGTGATTCCTGATGAGCAGAAGTTTTTGGAAAATGGTGAAAATTTTTAATGGAATCTGGCTTAGATTAATTCAACCAAGAGTTTGCAAAAACCGATGTGTTATCATTTTCTAGTGTAATATAACTGTCAAGCAGTTTTTTTTTTTTTTAAGGCAAAATGGCCTTACAGCCAATTAGTTGTGTTGCAAAGCTGCTTGCGGCAAAGATGTTTACTAGTGAAAATACTGGACATCTGGCTGGAGGCCAGCAGCATCTGCCGAGCATCCCCTCTGAGGTGCTCCAAACAGCCGTGGGACGTGTGTGTGAACAGCTGCCCTGGGCACATGGCCCTACCTCTTGGCAGAGACCAGGTGAGGCAAGGGGGGTGGTCCTTAAGGCACACACTGCCTTATTCCTGTAGGACTTGTACTGGGACTAAATGATTCATTCATTGGATGGCTGGGATGTCTCAAATTGGTCTGCAAATTGGTTATGGCTTGGTTTGCCATGTCTAATCCTTTTTGAAATATGACAGGATATAAATTACTAGCAAAATAAGTAAAAACATTAGGGCTTGATAAAGTTCCAAATGCCTTTTTTTCCCCTCAATATTAGAGTCTTCCTTTTCCTTTCTCCCCCTCATTTTTTTTCTCATCCAGCGGCTTCCTTTCCGTTTCTTAGGAAAGTTGGGGTGTCCTGTAATGCTTCTATCTTACTCTTTCTGGCATTTGCTGTTTCTGGGAGATCTCTGAGGTCGCTTGAAAGCCTGCAACTTCCCTGTGCCCTCGTTTCTGGAATACAGGGATGGAGGGAGAAGGCTGGGAGGCTCAGCCCTGTGTCAGCCGTGGGCAGGGGCTTTGTGCTTGGCCGGGATGGATGGTACCCAGTAGTGATGATTTTGCTGTCGGATAAAAAGAGCTAGTGTCAGCAGAGGCCCCTCATGTTCACAGAGTGCCATGCAGCTTGGACAGGGCATCTCCTTTAGCCACATAGCAACCTTGCAACTGACTCCCCAGTTGGTGCTTCAGAAAAACTGGCTCAAAACAGGTAAGTAATATGGCCACCAATGTCTTACCAAGATCACAGGTGATATAGGCTTTGATATGCAAGGCTGACCGGAAAAGGCAATGCACCCCGCTCCAGTGCTCTTGCCTGGAGAATCCCATGGACGGAGGAGCCTGGTGAGCTGCAGTCCATGGGGTCGCAAAGAGTCAGACACGACTCAGCGACTTCACTTTCACTTTTCACTTTCATGCATTGGAGAAGGAAATGGCAACCCACTCTAGTACTCTTGCCTGGAGAATCCCAGGGACAGGGGAGCCTGGTGGGCTGCCATCTGTGGGGTTGCACAGAGTTGAACACGACTGAAATGACTTAGCAGCATGCAAGGCTGACAGATTCAAGGCCAATGTGGTTGGTGCTGCTGGCCAGCTCTCCAGCCAGTGATGCCCCTCCCCCTCCCCCTCCCCCTCCAGCCTACTAGGGTTGTCTCAATGGTACTGAGTGGCCTTACAATAAAGCAAGGTTTAAAAAGAAATGTAAATATGAAAACTTCCCCCCCAATATATATATCAACATCACATGATCACAGGAGCAAGAGGTCCTAGCACACAGCCCAGATGTGCACAGTCCTTGAATTCACTTATCTACACCTGGGTGTGTCTGGAGGGAGCATGTGGTGGCCTGCCACTGAGCTCTAATCCTGAAGTTATACATCCTCTGAAAGAGGAGAGCCTTAGTTCCTGTGCAACTGAAGGACAGTACAGCTGTGAGCTGAAAATAAATGGTACTGAGTGGCCTTACAATAAAGCAAGGTTTAAAAAGAAATGTAAATATGAAAACTTCCCCCCAATATATATATCAACATCACATGATCACAGGAGCAAGAGGTCCTAGCACACAGCCCAGATGTGCACAGTCCTTGAATTCACTTATCTACACCTGGGTGTGTCTGGAGGGAGCATGTGGTGGCCTGCCACTGAGCTCTAATCCTGAAGTTATACATCCTCTGAAAGAGGAGAGCCTTAGTTCCTGTGCAACTGAAGGACAGTACAGCTGTGAGCTGAAAATAGCAACGCTGGAAGAAACCTTTGGAAAACTTCTGGTACAACCCTTTTATTCAAAAAGAGGGGAAAGTGAGCCTGGATGCAACCAGCTGTCTTGCTGAGGCATCCCAATAGGTGCCTCTGTATGTCTAAATCACTCTTAAAATGTCATCAGAGCTATAGCCTGTAACTCAGGCTCCTTCTGTGGGACCATGAGAGAGCTTGAAGAAGCCTGGGTGAGGGTGTGAGGAGGAGACTCTAGGGGAAGAGGAGTGGAGGGGAGCAGCGGTGGCTCCACCAGGATGGGAGAGGGGGCTGAGCTGGTGGCATAAAGCCGCTGAAGCACCAGCTCGTGCAGACTGTGTTTGACAGCAGCATGTGCCAAGGAAGGCTGGAGAGGACTTCTGCAAGGAGATGAGGAGGGCAGAACCACGTTGGCAGCTCTGACTCCAAGCTGTGTACCAAAATATTGACGTTAGAGCCAGAGGCTATTTCCTTTTACCAAAACCGGGAAACATAAAATCTCCTTCACTGATAAACCGGTGCTTCCGAGATTTCCAACTCTCCTCCTCTCTTCTGCTCTCTAAGATGATGGTGCTCTTTCAAGCTTTGGACCACTTTTCCTTGTTACTCAAGTCTAATCCAATCCTGGATTCCTCCAATCTCTCCTGGCAGTCTTGTTTGTATATGTAGAGGGTGGGTGAGCAGAGGAATGAAGGAACTGTTTATTCACTTGGTTATTTAGCATCTGCCATGTGCCAAATACCATACCAGGCAGTATACACATATTGATCTCTTGGAAGGCTCATATGAATTTCCCCTTTATCAAAGCCAATGTGCAACTTTGAATGATCAGAGTCACCTGGAGAGCTTGACTAGCTTGCTGGGCTGAATCAGAGTTTTTGATTTGGGGAAAGACTTCACATTTTAAAACCAGTTTCCAGGTGCTGCTACTGCAATGGTCCAAGGACCACATTTTAAGAACCACTGTTCTAACAAATTTGCTGACCACTTGGGCACAGTTTAGAGACAAAATGCCAGGAGTAAGCAGGATCTCAAGAAGTTGAGGCGTGGAGCTGGAGGGGACAGGTCTGCCGCTCTGCCTGGTTCATGCTCTATCCTTAGGACCTCAAAGTGGGCCTGCCTTCACTCCTCTGAGCAACAATAAGTGAGCGTGTGGAACTTGGGAGGTCAAGCCTCTTGTGACGGAAGGGCCTCCTGATCCCCTGGAGGCAGCTGTGTCACAGTTAACCACCCCCAGCCCCTGGCAACCACCATTCTACTCTCTAATCTCTATACATTTCACTACTCTTAAGTACTTCGTATAAGTGGGATGATACAATATTTATCCTTTTGTGACTGGCTTATTTTATTTAGCAAATCTTCAAGATTCCTCCAGGTCGTGGCATGTGTCAGAATTCCCTTCCTTTTTAAGGCTGAATAATATTCCATTGGGTAGATGCGCTACATTTCGTTTATCCATTCATGGATCGATAGACACTAGGGTTGTTTCTACCCTTTGGCTATTGTGAGTAACACTGCTATGAACATGTGTTTACCAATATCTTTTCGAGACCTTACTTTCAATTCTTTTGGCTATATATACAGAAATAGAATTGCTAGGTCACAGAGTAAACTGCTTGGGGGAAGAGAAAAAGGAGAGAGGAGTAGGAAATAAGATCACTGTGGTGCAGTTAAGGCAGTCCTTCCCTGAGGCAAGCAGGTGGCAGAGAAGAGAGGGGTTCCTTTTGACATGAGAAGAGAGGATCTGATTGACAATCCCAAATTGTCATCTGGGAAAGACAAAACAAGACCCAAACCTTGTTCCCTAAGACCCAGAGTCAGGGAATCTGTCCAGTGGAACCAAGGCCTGTTCATTCAGAGAGGTAGTAAAGGTTCTAACTCACCTTGAGGACAATGGGAGTCCAGGCTGGTAAGTGAAACTCTCCATAAGAACCTAGAAATCTGTGGGAGAGGGTAGGATGAGATCAGAGTGTGAGCACAGCTCGTCTCTTCTCTCCACCCAGCCACCTGCCCCCTTCCAAGTGCCTTCTGGAGAAAGGGTAAGCCTGGGAGGATGTTTAAGAAAACTGTCACCTTGGTGCCCAATTGGAGACATCGTGGGGACCTGAGCAGAAATGTGGATCCGCCAGGCCATCCCACCAGCTCTGCACCAGCAGCTCTAAACCGTGTGGGACCTACTCCAACAGCAAAGCTGTGTGTCAGTGAGAAGCAACGGCGGGTGGAACCTGCCAGGACCTCTATCCCAGCCTTATTTCCCTTTCCAGCCTTAGAATTTGGACTGATACCATCCCCCCTGCATCTCTTTTGGACGAAATAAACCTATAAAGCTCCTCGGCAATTCAGGAAAGGGATGCTCTGAGAAAGAAAAGCAGACCTTCCGGTAATATGAATCAGGAGGTCTCATACAATTGCTTAAAAACAGTGAAGGAGATACGGACATGTTGATATTCTGGGTTTGTGGGGCAGATTATTCCACACAGAGGCTCAGGTCTTCAGGTGCCATCCTCATCACAGTCTATGTGACCAGGACCTCCAGACAATGCAGCCTCGATGACCGGATGTGATGACCCCATATGTAAACAGGTCTGCAGTCCTATATCCGAGATCCCTCAATCCCAAACTATTAGAAAACCTGAAGTTTATTTCAATCTTTCAAGAAAAAACCTGACTTGAAAGGAGATTTGTGTTTTTATTTGTTCCACTGCAGAAATACCAATATATTAACACCCAAAAAAGATGTCCTTTTCATTATAGGGGATTGGGATGCAAAAGTAGGAAGTCAAGAAACACCTGGAGTAACAGGCAAATTTGGCCTTGGAGTACAGAATGAAGCAGGGAAAAGGCTAATAGAGTTTTGCCAAGAAAATGCACTGGTCATAGCAACACTCTCTTCCAACAACACAAGAGAAGACTCTACACATGGACATCACCAGATGGTCAACACCAAAATCAGATTGATTATATTCTTTGCAGCCAAAGATGGAGAAGCTCTATACAGTCAACAAAAACAAGACAAGAAGCTGACTGTGGCTCAGAACATGAACTAGGGCCTTGGAATACGGAATGAAGCAGGGTAAAGGCTAATAGAGTTTTCCCAAGAGAACACACTGGTCATAACAAACACCCTCTTCCAACAACACATGAGAAGACTCTACACATGGACATCACCAGATGGTCAACACCAAAATCATATTGATTATATTCTTTGCAGCCAAAGATGGGGAAGCTCTATACAGTCAGTAAAAACAAGACCAGGAGCTGACTGTGGCTCAGATCATGAACTCCTTATTGCCAAATTTAGACTTAAATTGAAGAAAGTAGGGGAAACCACTAGACCATTCAGGTATGACCTAAATCAAATCCCTTATGATTATACAGTGGAAGTGAGAAATAGATTTAAGGGACTAGATCTGATAGATAGAGTGCCTAATGAACTATGGACGGAGGTTTGTGACATTGTATAGGAGACAGGGATCAAGACCATCCCCATGGCAAAGAAATGCAAAAAGGCAAAATGGCTGTCTGGGGAGATCTTACAAATAGCTGTGAAAAGAAGAGAAGTGAAAAGCAAAGGAGAAAAGGAAAGATATAAGCATCTGAATCCAGAGTTCCACAGAATAGCAAGGAGAGATAAGAAAATATGTCTATCATCAGTAAATCATGGTCTGGAAAGGTCTTCTGGCATCCCAGACTCCATTGGAAGTTTTACCCTTGAGGTTTCTTGGAAGAGGGTCTTGACGCTCCAGAGCTGGCTCCTGAACTGAGTTTTATGCACCCCAATCCTGTGCTGAATGAATACAGCTTCTTTAATACAGACCTGGTCATCAAAGCAATGGTCTAGATGGGTCAAGAGGAAGGGCAAGAAGACCAGCATCACAGGCCAGACAAGAAAGGGTGATGCCTGAACCAAGGTGCCAGCTGCAGGAAAAGATAGGAAGTGACTGCTGGTTTTCCCCGTGTCCTTCGAGACCGACTCAGCACTCTGCTCTTGATTCAGGGCTGACTTTTAGGGATGACATCAACTGTCCTCTGGCTTTTTGCCTGGTGTTTGTCAGTGGAAGGCACCTGCAGGAGATGGATCACAGTGCTTGCACGCTAAGTGGCTTCAGTCTTGTCCCACTCTTTGTGGCCCAATGCAATGTAGCCTACCAGGCTCCTCTGACCATGCGGATTCTCCAGGTGAGAATACTTGAGTGGGTTGCCATTTCCTTCTCCAGGGGATCTTCCTGACCCAGGGGTCGAACTCAGGTCTCCTGCAGCTCCTGCTCTGCAGACTGATTCTTTACCACTGAGCCACCGATGGATCACAAGGCAGGATGTTATTCAGGACCTCCCCCTTGTAGCATCAGAGGGCCACTCTGTTAGCTGTGTCTGCATTCTTTATCTTACTTCCATTTCTTCAACCCTGTGGGCTTCTACAGTTCTCTCTTAGTTCTGTTTCCCACCTGCTGCCTCTGCCCCTACAGACCTGGGGCTAGTTATGGCTCCCAGTACGTGCATGTTCAGTGGATCTGTGGTGTCTGACTCTTTGTGACACTATGGACTATAGCCCACCAGGCTCTTCTATCCGTGGGATTCTCCAGGCAAGAATATTGGAGTGGGTTGTGGTGCCCTCCTCCAGGGGATCTTCCCAACCCAGGGATGGAACCCAGGTCTTCTGCATTGGCAAGTGGATTCTTTACCATTGAGCCACCTGGGAAGCCTATGGTTCCCAGAGGTTTCCTTTAACCCTGCCCAGATCTTTTAAAATAGTACCTTCGTTAAATTCTCAACTATCCCCTGAATACACCGTGCCATGCCATCATTATCGTCCCATCTTTTTACTACCATTCCAAGATACTATAACAGGCTTTGACTTTACTGTGGCTGGGAGGACTCATTAAAAAAAATAGTGTCAAAGAAAGATGGGACTTTAAAAAGTGAGATGTCTCCCAGACTCATCTTAATAGTTCTCAGGCTCTGGGCAGTCATCATGGTGGTCTCCCCACTGAGTTCTCCAGCCTGAGGGCATAAAGGCAGTTTGAGTAGACCCAAGAATGTGATTCAGCCTACTCACAATCTATGTGTTCACAAAAGGGCTGGGGGTCATCTGAGTGTACAGCATAGCGGAACTTTTGGATGCCTCTTAATGTAGAGACAATCTAGACCTTTATGGAGTGAGAGCTGGTGCCCTTCCAACCGCAGCTGGCTGCTTTTGAATGAGTCAAAATCCTTGGAACACTTAAAGAGTCTTGGGCACAGTGTCTGAAAAAATGTGTTTGAGAAGGAGCTGCTGAGTGAGGCAATTGTCAATGAGAGTCTCCAGCTGTTTCTGTAGAAAACCCAAAGAATGTTCCCAAAGAGGGAGAAATGAAAGGCAATAGTGAGTAGCAATTGCCCATAGCACTCATGTTAGCTGGGTTTCCTGACCATTCCTCTGACTTGTAAGGACAATCAAACTGGTTTAACTAACTTAATTTTTCCTTACCTCACCTCACCCTCTTAAACAAATCATACAGACAAAACAAAACACTGAGGCACTATCTTGACAAAATTTATTGAAAGGTAACCCCAGGAGTAGCTGTTTGCAAACAGAATTAATGTCCACTATTTGTACTGAATACAAATGAGGCCAGAAAAGAAAATTTAACATGTATTTTTGGCCTTTCATCAGTTTGAAGAGGAAGGATCCTTTGTTGTTCAGAAAGCAGGCTGGGCACTAACTGTGCTGATCTAGGTAAGGAGCAGAGGTATAGAAGCAAAAGGAGCCTTGGAAGGCTAGACTGATGCCCAAAACTCAGCTGGGGCTTATGTTGCTCTTGAAGGAAGTGGGGGAGGAAGAGAACCTGAAAAGTTTTGAGAATCAGAGTGAGAAAAATGAAGATAGAGAGTAATCTGAGTTTAAGAGAGGTTTCTGGGAGGTTTGAGACAGTAAAACTAGAAATTTAGTACAGCTGCCATTCTGAATGATCCTGAGATACAGAAAAACAAGAAAAAGGATTTTTAGACATTTAGTTTTGCATATTAAGTGGAATTCTTTTGTGCTATAATATTAGAACTTTTTCTGGCAAGTGTCAAAAATGCAAACTGATTTAACTGAAAAAAAATTATAAATAGATAGCTGCAGGTATGGCTGGATCCAGGGTGCAAACAGTGTTATCAAATATGATCCTTCCCTCTCTGTTGCCTTCAAAGCATTTATTCTCGTGCAGTGATTTTTCCCCACCTCCTCACCTTTCCCCAGTGTTGAACCTATATTATCCTTATAGGTAAACATTCCAGTAGAAACAAAGTACATATTTCCTAGTAGTTCCAATAAAATCTTATTCTCATTAGCAAACTCTGGATTATATCCTCAACCATATGCTTTAGTCCAGAGGACAAAGAATGGGGGATGAGTCATTCTCCAAAGGAAAATCAAAGTTCTATTATCAGAAAAAAACTGTAAAATGATAGGCAGGTGGAAAATAGAACATGTCCACTACAAATTCTTCTCAAAGAAACTTCAGTTAAGATTTACATTTGCTTTTCAATTTTTTAATATTAGAATTGCGTTTCTTTTGAAAATGACATCATGTTGACATGAGAAGCATGGCAGCTGAAATGTTCTTTCAACTAAAAAAATGCAGTGAAATATCTTGCTGTTCCTACAGAAGGAGGTGCCAGAAAAGATTTTTTAACTATATTTTTGTTCTGAGTTTCCATATACATACAGCCTGTATTTAAAAGCCTCTTTTCTGATCCCAGGAAATGGTTCAAATTCCTGAAAGCCTGAAGAAGTAGCTAGAGTTCCTGATTACCATTGTGAAAATACATGTTTCCCCCATCAATGCCACCACAATGTCACTTTTGAGATTAGGTACAAAGCCCAATACTTGTAGCACTCTGGGCTATACAGCTAAGAATTGGTTTGCATATCCACACAGGGTGGCACACAGTAACAACCCAGTTCAGGAACACTCAGATTTTCATAACTCAAATGCTCCTCTATATGGGAATTCTCCAGGTAAGAATACTGGAATGGGTTGCCATTTCCTTCTCCAGGGGATCTTCCTGACCCACGGATCCAACCCATGCTCCTGCATTGCAGGCAGATTCTTTACCAACTGAGCCACCAGGAAAGGCCCAAATACCTGGCACAGCACCACAAACCTTGAAATACGTGCGACAACTTGCTGTCTCAAAGATCAAGCACTTGCGTTAGCCTTCAAATTGTGTACAAAACAAAGGGCACCAATAATATGCAGAGCTGTCTGTTTTTCCCTCAATCAATTCTTTCTTCCTTATCATTTAGTACCCTATTACCACATTTGCGTGTGGCTCATCTGGTAAAGAATCCATCTGCAGTGCGGGAGACCTGGGTTCAATCCCCGGGTTGGGAAGATCCCCTGGGGGAGGGAAAAGCTACCCACTCCAGTATTCTGGCCTGGAGAATTCCATGGACTGTATAGCCCGTGAGGTCACAAAGAGTCAGACACAGCTGAGCAATGTGCACGTCACCACAGTTGCTGACTATACCATTTACTAGCTCTATGCTTCAGGTTCCTTATCAGAAAAAGGGTCACTGAAAATCTACTACACAGGGGTGTTATGAGGATTAAATTAATTACTACATGTAAAGTGTTGAGGAGGACAATGTTGGGCACTCAATAAGCACTAAATTAATGTTTGCTTTTATGATTACAGGGGCCCAAAAGTACATCCCTCTCCACAAGTAAAACATGTGGAAAAAAAATCTGTGGAGATCATGTCTGAAGAGCATGCTGTATAGGGACAGTAGATGTTCATTCAGCTTCAGAGACCTTAAGGAAATTCAAATCTAGTGCTGAAAGGCCCTCTATTTTTTTAAATATGAGGTAGAAATCTTGATTTATTTTCAGTTTTACCACAAGGCTTGATGGATCTTAGTTTCCCCACCAGGGATGGAACTCTGGTCCATAGCAGTGAAAGCATCAAGTCCTAACCACTGCTGGACCACCAGACAATTCCCAGAAATCTTGATATTTAAAAAAATGTATTGCTTTTCTTTTCTACTCATGGATGCTGCAGAATAATCATCGTTGAAGTGTATCCCTTTCCACTGATGTCATGTATAAATTGAGTCTCCCAAAGAGCCCAAACAGCTGTGGAAGCTCTTCATCAGAGGACTGAGCTTTGAAACAACTGATGAGAGTCTGAGGAGGCATTTTTAACAACAGGGATGCTCACAGACTGTGTGCGAATGAGGGCTCCAAACCCCAAGTGCTCCAGAGGCTTCCAGTTTGTCAGGTACGCCGCTATGGAGGAGGTGGATGCAGCCATGAGTGCAAGGCCACCAAGATGGATGAAAGAGTCTTGGAACCAAAGTGGGCCATCTCAAGAGAAGATTGTCAAAGACCTGCTTCCCACTTAACTGGGAAAAAGAGTTTTGTTGGTGGCATTAAAGAAAACACTGAAGAATATCATGTAAGAGATTATTTTAAATAGTATGGGAAAATTGAAGCGATGGAAATCACAGCTGACTGAAGCAGTGGCAAAAAGAGAGGCTTTTGTAACCTTTGATGACCCTGACTCCATAGGCAAGATTGTCATTCAGAAACATCACACTTTGAATGGCCACAACTGTGAAGTAAAAAAAAGCCCTATCTTAGCAAGAGACGGCTAGTGCTTCATCCAGCCAAAGAGATCGACCTGGTTCTGGAAACTTTGGTGGCGGTCATGGAGGTGGTTTTGATGGAAATGACAACCTTGGTTGTGGAGGAAGCTTCAGTGGTCAAAGTGGCTTTGGTGGGGCTGTGGTGGTGGTGGATACGGTGGCAATGGGGATGGCTATAATGGATTTGGTGTAAGCAAGTTTGGAGGTGGTGGAAGCTACAGTGATCTTGGCAATTATGATAATTGATCTTAAAATTTTGGACCCATGAAAGGAGAAAACTTTGGAGACAAAAGTCCTGGCCCCAATGGTGAAAGTGAAAGTGAAGTCGCTCTCGCTCAGTTGTGTCCGACTCTTTGCGACCCCATGGACTGTAGCCTCTCTGTCCACAGGATTTTCTAGGCAAGAGTGTTGGAGTGGATTGCCATTTCCTTCTCCAAGGGATCTTCCAGATCCAGGAATCGAACCCAGGTCTCCTGCATTGTAGGAGGAGCCTATATTGTCTGAGCCACCAGGGAAGACCCAAACCACGAGTAACTATGGCCGTGACAGAAAGTTGTTTTTTGTTGTTGTTGTTGTTGTTTGTTTTTACTTTACAATACTGTATTGGTTTTGCCATACATTGACATGAATCCGTCACTGGGGTACACGAGTTCCCAATCCTGAACCCCTCTCCCACGACCCTCCCCATATCATCTCTCTGGGCCATCCCAGTGCACCAGTCCCAAGCATCCTGTATCATGCATCGAACCTGGACTGGCGATTCGTTTCTTACCTGATAGTATACGTGTTTCAATGCCATTCTTCCAAATCATCCCACCCTCTCCCTCTACCACAGAGTCCAAAAGTCTGTTATATACATCTGTGTCTCTTTTGCTGTCTTGCATACAGGGTTATCATTACCACCTTTTGAAATTCCATATATATTGGTGTTTTTCTTTCTGGCTTATTTCACTCTGTATAATCAGCTCCAGTTTCATCCACCTCATTAGAACTGATCCAAATGTATTCTTTTTAATGGCGAGTAATACTCCATTGTGTATATGTACCACCGCTTTCTTATCCAGTCATCTGCTGATGGACATCTAGGTTGCTTCCATGTCCTGGCTATTATAAACAGTGCTGCGATGAACATCAGGATACACGTGTCTCTTTCAGTTCTGGTTCCTCGGTGTGTATGCCCAGCAGTGGGATTGCTGGGTCATAAGGCAGTTTTATTTCCAGTTTTGTAAGGCATCTCCACACTGTTCTCCATAGTAGCTGTACTAGTTTGCATTCCCACCAACAGTGTAAGAGGGTTCCCTTTTCTCCACACCCTCTCCAGCATTTATTGCTTGTTGACTTTTGGATCGCAGCCATTCTGATTGGTGTGAAACGGTACCTCACTGTGGTCTTGATTTGCATTTCTCTGATAATGAGTGATGTTGGGCATCTTTTCATGTGTTTGTTAGCCATCCATATGTCTTCTTTGGAGAAATGTCTGTTTAGTTCTTTGGCCAATTTTTTGATTGGTCGTTTATTTTTCTGGAATTGAGCTACATAAGTTGCTTGTATACTTTTTGAGATTAGTTGTTTGTCAGTTGCTTCATTTGCTATTATTTTCTCCCATTCTGAAGGCTGTCTTTTCACCTTGCTTATAGTTTCCTTTGTTGTGCAGAAGCTTTTAATTTTAATTAGATCCCATTTGTTTATTTTTGCTTTTATTTCCAGTATTCTGGGAGGTGGATCATAGAGGATCCTGCTGTGATTTATGTTGGAGAGTGTTTTGCATATGTTCTCCTCTAGGAGTTTTATAGTTTCTGGTCTTATGTTTAGATCTTTAATCCATGACAGAAAGTCTTAATTACTGCCAGGAAACAAAGGTTAGCAGGAGAGGAGAGCCAGAGAAGTAACAAGGAGGCCACAGGTTACAACTGATTTATGAACTTTCAGGCAAGCACAATGATGGCAGGGCCTAGCTGCTACAAAGAAAGCATGTTTTAGACAATACTCATGTGTATGGGCAAAAAATTCATTTGTAACTAATTGTATAACAAGTTGTTTTAGTTTCTGTTTTGTGCAAAGTGTAAAACATTCGAACAAAGGATTTTAATGTAGATTTTTTTCTTTTGCACCCATGTTGTCAATTGCTGGGAGGGACTGGGGGCAGGAGGAAAAGGGGACGACCGAGGATGAGATGGCTGGATGGCATCACGGACTCAATGGACGTGAGTCTGAGTGAACTCCGGGAGTTGGTGATGGACAGGGAGGCCTGGCGTGCTGAGATTCATGGGGTCGCAAAGAGTTGGACACGACTGAGCGACTGAACTGAACCGAACTGTCAATTGCTAAATGTAATAGTCTGATCATAATGCTGAATAAATGTGTCTTTTTAAAAATGTGCTGTGTAAGGTTAGTCTACTCTGAAGCCATTTTGGTGAACTACCCCAACAGTGTGGAGTTAGAATTCTTTCAGGGTGATACTAGGTTCCCTTCAAAATTTATTTACAACCTGCTTTGGTGGAGAAGCTGTTGTCTTCAGAAACCTTGGTGTAGCTGAACTGACAGTTACTGTGTTGTGACCTGGAGTTCACTGTTAAGAGGGTAACCCATACAAAATATTCCATTGTATATATCTACCATATTTTCTTCATCCATCTATCAATGGACATTTAGTCTTTTCCATACTTGGTTATTATAAATAGTGCTGCTATGAACACAGGGGTACCTGTATGTTTAAAAAAATTTATTGGAGTATAGTTGTTTTACAACATTGTGTTAGTTTCTGTCATACAGCAATATGAATCAGCTATACATATGTATGTATGTACATGTATACATACATACATATATCTCCTCTTGTTTGGTTTTCCTTCCCATTTAGGTCACTGCGGAGCATTCCTTGTGCTATACAGTAGGATCTCATTAGTTATCTGTTTTATACATAGTATCAATAGTGTATATTTATCAATCCCAATCTCCCAATTCATTTCACCACCACCCCTTTCTCCTTGGTTCAGTTCAGTCGCTCAGTTGTGTCCGACTCTTTGTGACCCCATGAACTGCAGCATGCCAGGCCTCCCTGTCCATCACCAACTCCCAGAGTTTACTCAAACTCATGTCCATGGAGTTGGTGATGCCATCCAAACATATCCTCTGTCGTCCCCTTCTCCTTCCACCTTCAATCTTTCCGAGCATCAGGGGCTCTTCAAATGAGTCAGCTCCTTGCATCAGGTGGCCAAAGTATTGGAGTTTCAGCTTCAACATCAGTCCTTCCAATGAATATTCAGGACTGATTTCCTTTAGGATGGACTAGTTGAATCTCCTTGCAGTCCAAGGGACTCTCAAGAGTCTTCTCCAACACCACAATTCAAAAGCATCCATTTTTCAGTGCTCAGCTTTCTTTATAGTCCAACTCTCACATCCATACATGACTACGGGAAAAACCACAGCCTTGACCAGATGGACTTCTGTTGACACAGTAATATCTCTGCTTTATAACATGCTGTCTAGGTTGGTCATAAGTTTTCTTCCAAGGAGCAAACGTCTTTAAATTTCATGGCTGCAGTTACCATCTGCAGTGATTTTGAAGCCTCCCAAAATAAACTCTGCTACTGTTCCCACTGTTTTTTCATCTATTTGCCATGAAGTGATGGGACCGGATGCCACGATCTTTGTTTTCTGAATGTTGAGCTTTAAGCCAACTTTTCACTCTCCTCTTTCACTTTCATCAAGAGGCTCTTTAGTTTTTCTTCACCTTCTGCCATAAGGGTGGTGTCATCTGCATATCTGAGGTTATTGATATTTCTCCTGGCAATCTTGATTCCAGCTTGTGCTTCTTCCAGCCCAGCGTTTCTCATGATGTACTCTGCATAGAAGTTAAATAAGCATTGTGACAATATACAGCCTTAATATACTCCTTTTCCTATTTGGAACCAGTCTGTTGTTCCATATCCAGTTCTAACTGTTGCTTCTTGACCTGCATACAGATTTCTCAAGAGGCAGGTCAGGTGGTCTGGTATTCCCATCTCTGTCAGAATTTTCCACAGTGATCCACACAGTGAAAGGGTTTGGCATAGTCAATAAAGCAGAAATAGATGTTTTTCTGGAACTCTCTTGCTTTTTCCATGATCCAGTGGATGTTGGCAATTTGGTCTCTGTTTCCTCTGCTTTTTCTAAAACCAGCTTGAACATCTGGAAGTTCACCGTTCACGTATTGTTGAAGCATAGCTTGGAGAATTCCCCCTTGTTATCCATACATTTATTCTCTGTATCTGTCTCTATTTGTGCTTTGTGAATAAGACTGTCTATATCAATTTTTTTCAGACTCCACATAAATACATTAATATACAATATCTGCTCTTCTCTTTCTGACTTACTTCAGTCTGTATGACTGTCCTTAGGTCCATCTGTGAAAGTGAAAGTCACTCAGTCGTGTCCGACTCTTTGCAACCCCATAGACTATACAGTCCATGGAATTCTCCAGGCAAGAATACTGGAGTGGGTAGCCTTTCCCTTCTCCAGGGGATCTTCCCAACCCAGGGATGAAATCCAGGTCTCCCGCATTGCAGGCAGATTGTTTACCAGCTGAGCCACAAGAGAAGTCCAAGAATACTGGAGTGGGTAGCCTATCCCTTCTCCAGGGAATCTTTCTGACCCAGGAGTTGAACTGGGGTCTCCTGCATTGCAGGCGGATTCTTTACCAACCGAGCTATCAGGGAAGTCCTAGGCTAACCATGTCTCTACAAATGACCCAATTTCACTCTTTTTTATGGCTGAGTAATATTCCATGGTATATATGTACCACATTTTCATTATTCATTCATCTGTCAGTGGACATTTAGGTTGTTTTCATGTCCTGGCTTTTGTGACTAGTGCTGCTGTGAACATAGGGGTGCAAGTATCTTTTGGAATTACAGCTTGCCTGGATATATGCCTCAAAGTGGGATCATTGGATCATATTTTCTGGATCAGTTTTCTGAGGAACCTCCATACTGTTTTCCACCATGGCTACATCAACTTACATTCCCACCAACAGTGTAGGAGGGTTCCTTTTTCTCCACAGCATCTCCAGCATTTGTTTTATTTAGACTTTTTAATGATGACCATTCTGACTGGCATGAGGTGATACTGTTAGGGAAACCACTGACTGGCCCACCCTGGCCAGGCAAGATAGTAACTTCTTACAAAAGTTGTCTTACAACAGGAAGTCCTGGTAAGGAACTCAGAATTAGCAAGCTACCACCAACAGGAAGAATTCTGGAAAGGTTAAAAGAAGAGAAGGGCACCAGTTCTTATGTCCTACAAACCTCCCAGAATTCTCCTTGCTGGAATCCATCTTTGCCGAATGATGCATGTGCCACCAGGAAGAACTCTAAGTCAGAAAGACTGGCCAGAGACAGCCTGGAAACTAACCCATCACCATAAAACCTGAGCCTGCAAGCTTTGTGGCAGAGCAGTTCTCTTGTGTTCTCTTAACCTGCTGCTCTCTACCCAGGCACCCCTTCCCAATAAAGTCTCTTGCTTTGTCAGTGTGTTTCTCTTCACACAAGTCATTTCTGAGCATTAGAAAAAAGCCCACCCTTGTACTTTGGCCACCTCATGTGAAGAGTTGACTCATTGGAAAAGACTGTGATGCTGGGAGGGATTGGGGGCAGGAGGAGAAGGAGACAACCAAGGATGAGATGGCTGGATGGCATCACAGACTCAATGGACGTGAGTCTGAGTGAATTCCGGGAGTTGGTGATGGACAAGAGGCCTGGCGTGCTGTGATTCATGGGGTCGCAAAGAGTCGGACACGACTGAGCGACTGAACTGAACAGAACTGAACTGGGCCCTGGAAAGGGTCTCCTGTCTTGTGACAGTACTTCATTGTAGTTTTGATTGGCAATTCTTTAATAATTAGCAATGAGTACATTTTCATATGCCTATTGGCTATCTGCAATCCTTCTTTGGAGAAATTTCTCTTTAGGTCTTCTGCCCATGTTTTGATTGGGTTATTTCTTTGTTGTCGAGTTGCATGATCGTATATTTTGGAAATTAAGTCCTTGTCGGTCACATCATTTGCAAATATTTTCTCCCATTCTGTATGTTGTCTTTTTTCATTTTTCTTTCTTATGGTTTCCTTTGCTGTGTAGAAGCTTGTACCTTTGATTAGGTCCCATTTGTTTATTTTTATTTTTATTTCTAATGCTTTGGGAGACTGACCTAAGAAAACATTGGTACAATTTATATCAGAGAATGTCTGCCAACGCAGAATCATACACTTTATTTTTTTAATTTTTAACTTATTTTATTTTGCTGCAATGAGTCTTAATTGCAGCATGTGGGATCCTTCACTGTGGCACTCAGGCTTTTCTCTAGCTGTGGTGTGGGCTCCAAAGCGCATGGGCTCAGTAGTTGTGGCGCACAGGCTTCATGGCTCCATGGCATGTAGGATCTTAGTTCCCTGACCAGGAATAGATAGGTACACTTTAAAATAGTTAAAATGGTATATGCATGTTACAAATATTTGCCATAATTTTTTAAAAATTAAGTTACAAAATGCAAATACATAAGCACTCTGTCAGACACATCCATAATCACAAGTCATAGAACCTGTAGAGGATAAGATGTGAACAAACAAAAATTAAAAATCCCATGAGGAATCATCAGTAGGGAGAGTCAAGGAGATGCAGCAGGGAAGTCATCTCTGGTCTTGATTGCTTCCTGCTAGCACTACAGATCCCCCTGATGTCTGGCTGTGACTTCCAGAGGGTTTCTAGCCTAAGAAATTGCAAACATCTTTTGGCTACAAGGTCACTTTGCTGCCACCATGGTGACCTTCTGGTCAGATAAGCCTCCACGATCAGTTCCTTTCCATATCCCTCACAGTGCAGGCAGGAGCCTCTGGATCCCTCCCACACTCTACAAGAGTATGAGGAGTCAGGAGTGGCACCTCAGCCCCACTTTTCTGCCTTGACGCACACTCACTTTCCCTCTGCTTTGCCATCTGTGTTGGTGCAAAGCCACCTGTGAGGCTTCCTCCTCCCTCATTCACATCAGGAGTGGAACTGAAGCTCTTTCTACTCTTGGCTTCCCCACAGCCTTGGAATTTCTGCTTGGAAGACTAAGGTCACAATACAAGAGTCTACCTCTTTGCTCTTACTCTCACTTTCTTCTCCTTTCTGCACTCAAGTAGCAAACTGAACTTTGACTCTATTTTTCTTCTCATTAAATTCCTTTTTCAGGAGTCCCAATCATCCCCACTCTCATGGTTAGTAGCTAACTTTGAAGGACTAGAGAGAAGGTCATACACATGGAAATGCAAAAGAGAAGAACACATTGTATATAATTTTACTCTTGTCCCTTCAGGCTATCTTTTTTACAGCCAACAGCTGTCTCCTCCCTGAATCTGCACTCCAGACTCCCGCTTTCCAGCACCCAGCACCCCCTGCAAAGAGACACACTACTCAGGCCAGGGTGGGCAGGCTGCGGCATGCCCCGTGCGCACAGTTCTTACCCTGTCCTGCCTTCCACAGACCATCCACTATGTTCTCCTTCAATCCCCCAAACATCCCTTTCTGTCTCAGCTGATTTCCTCACCATGAGGGGGTTTTTCTGATTGGGAAAATCTCTTCTCACTTTCAGCTTCCTGCGAGAGTTGCTGGTCCATTCTTTGATTCCTGCTTTCCTTTTTTCCTTTTCCTATCTAGTTGTGAAGAGATTTTTCTTGTCCTTTTAGGGGCCTGAAGTTTTCCACTAATGTTCAGCAGGTGCTCTGGGAGAACTGTTCCATTTGTAGATGTACTCTTGATTGCAGTAATCTGAACATTCTCTGACATTGCCTTTCTTTGGGATTGGAATGAAAACTGACCTTTTCCACTCCTGTGGCCACTGCTGAGTTTTCCAAATTTGCTGGCATATTGAGTGCACCACTTTCACAGCATCATCTTTTAGGATTTGAAACAGCTCAACTGGAATTCCATCACCTCTATTAGCTTTGTTTGTAGTGATGCTTTCTAAGGCCCACTTGACTTTGTATTCCAAGATGTCTGGCTCTAGGTGAGTGATCACACCATCATGGTTATCTGGGTCATGAAGAAAGATCTTTTTTTTTTTTTTTTTTTTTTTAGTTCTCTGTGTACTCCTGCCACCTCTTCTTAATATCTTCTGCTTCTGTTAGGTCCATACCATTTCTGTCATTTATTGTGCCCATCTTTGCATGAAATGTTCCCTTGGCATCTCTAATTTTCTTGAAGAGATCTCTAGTCTTCCCCAATCTATTATTTTCCTCTATTTCTTTGCACTGATCGCTAAGGAAAGCTTTCATATCTTTCCTTGTTATTCTTTGGAACTCTGCATTCAGATGGGAATAGCTTTCCTTTTCTCCTTTACCTTTAGCTTCTCTTCTTTTCTCAGCTATTTGTAAGGCCTCCTCAGACAACTATTTAGCCTTTTTGCATGTCTTTTTCTTGGGGACGATCTTGATCACTGCCTCCTGTACAATGTTACGAACCTCCACCCATAGTTCTTCAGGCACTCTGTCTATCAGATCTAACCCCTTGAATCTATCTGTCACTTCCACTGTATAATGGTAAGGGATTTGATTCAGGTCATACGTGAATGGTCTAGTGGTTTTCCCTACTTTCTTCAATTTCAGTCTGAATTTGGCAATAAGGCGTTCATGATCTGAGTCACAGTCAGCTCCTGGTCTTGTTTTTGCTGACTGTATAGCACTTCTCCATCTTCAGCTGCAAAGAATATAATCAATCTGATTTTGGGAATGACCATCTGCTGATGTCCATGTGTAGAGTCCTTGGAAGAAAAGCTATGACAACCTAGAGAGCATATTAAAAAGCAGAGACATTACTTTGCTGAAAGCTATGGTTTTTCCAGTAGACATACATGGATGTGAGAATTGAACCATAAAGAATGGACCACTGAAGAATTGGTGCTTTTGTACTGTGGTGTTGGAGAAGACTCTTGAGATTCCCTTGGACTGCAAGGAGATCAAACAAGTTAATCCTAAAGGAAATCAATCCTGAATATTCATTGGAAGGACTGATGCTGAAGCTGAAACTCCAATACTTTGGCCACCTGATATGAAGAACTGACTCACTAGAAAGGACCGTGATGCTGGGAAAGACTGAAGGCAGGAGGAGAAGGGGATGACAGAGGATGAGATGGCTGGATGGCATCACCGACTCGATGCACCTGAGTTAAAGCAAGCTCCAGGAATTGGTGATGACAGGGAAGGCTGGCATGCTGCAGCCCATGGGGTCACAAAGAGTCGGACACGTCTGAGTGAACTGAACTGAATTCTTGATGTAGTTGTGAGGAGAAAGTTCTGGGTCCTCCTATTCCGACATCTTGACTCCTTCTCTGTGTGTTTTTTTAAATTAAATAAAATGGACTGATTAAGGCAACAAAGAGATATAATTGCTCATTTAACTGGATAGTCCAGAGTTTCAGGCCAGGCTTTAACCAAATGCTGAAATGATGAAATTAGACTCAGTTTCTCCCTGCTTCTCAAATCTACATGTTCGTTGTTGGGTCCGTGTTTGTCAGGTTTCTCCCTTCGTGGTTTCCAGAAGCTCCGGGAGACTGTCTGAGTCTCCAGGACCCACAGGCTTTCTTGTTCACTTGCAGGAAAGAAGGGCACATTCTCTCTCCATTTTTGAACCAAAATCTTGAGCTTTAGCCAGGGTTGTATTTGTCCTTCCCTGATCCAATCATTGTGGTGATTGAGATGATACCTTTTAGCTTAAGTTAAACACCATATCCCATGTGAAATATTCCATCCCTAAAGCAGAAGATGGGTATCAAGTTCCCCTGAAGCCCATGGATCATGGGAATTAGAGTAGATATCATTAACCAGGAAAAAAGGAAACATGTGTTGTGTGAATAATGACAGTGATCTGGGCCACCTCCCGTGTCTACCAGATTTGATTTGACTTACTGCTCAATGAGCATTGTGAGTGAGTGAAGTCGCTCAGTCATGTCCGACTCTTTGCGACCCCATGGACTGTAGCCTAACTAGGTTTGTCGGTACATGGGATTTTCCAGGCAAGAATACTAGAGTGGGTTGCCATTTCCTTCTCCAGGAGATCTTCCCGAACCAGGGATTGAACCCAGGTCTCCCACATTGTAGGCAGACGCTTTACCATCTGAGCCACCAGGGAATCAAACAGAAACAACCTAATCTTAACAACTCTTCCTCATAGCACAGATCCTTTCTTTCTCCTGCTTCTTGCTTGGGGAAATTTCTTTTAAAATAATATCCTACTGCCTGCATTTGATACACAAAATTCACCTATTTCCTAGGCATCCTAGCCCACTTCTGTCTTCAGTCTCTGTCCTTGCCCTAGGACTTTGTTTGAACCCTTGGAGCTTTATGAGAAACAGGAGCCTTTGCCCAATACCCCTGGCTATGTGGGCAAGCTGCCAGTCTACATGTCCACATCTCCTTAAAAATCATTAAAATTGTTCATGAGTCACCTACGACTAAACAGAGTTTGCTCTAATTTTTATCACATCACTTATTATTATGTATAATATTAATAATATCTGCAATATATGGGTCTTTCTGCTTCAATTTGACTGTGAAAATACAAAGAAAAAGAAGCGGTCTGTTGGGAGGGGATCACCAGGACCCAAGACCAGCGGCAGTGGGGGTGGAGGGGACTCACCCCGGGCTTCCTGCCTTTGCCCTCTGCCATTTCACTTTTCCTCCCCTCTGAGCCCTCTCTAAACACAGGTGAAGAACAATAACCAGCCTGTCACCAAATTTTCTACATGCAAAATAACCTCTCTCTTCTCGCTCCATTAATCCTCAAAGACTTTTTCACTTTAAAAACTGGAGATATAACTGCTCACACAGGTATTTAATATCATATGTAATAATAACCAATGTGATAAAAATTAGAGCAAACTTTGCTTCAGCTGTGAGGTAGTTTATGAAACACTTTAATGATCTTTAAGGAGAAGTGGACACGCAGACTGGCAGTCTGCCCACACGGCAGGTGGTGTTGGGCACGAGCTCCTGACTGTGGGGGGAGGTTGGCTCGAGCTCTATTGTTAGCTCTGCTGCCTTGCAACTGTGTGACCTTGAGCAAATCAATTAACCCCTCTGGACCTACCAGTTCTTAGCTCTAAAGAGCACGATTAAATTTGATGTTCTCTAAGCTCTCTTCACCTGCAGCATTCTAAAATGTTCAAAGAAATTGATTTTGTTTTTAACAGGTCACAAATGAGAAGTTACCAATAAAGAGTTCTTATTTTTTCTACAACAGGAAAGATACTAAGAAACACTCATTCAGGCTGGAAGGATTAAGGAAGAGGTGAGGGGTAGACAGGGTACCACAAGATGATGAAGATGGTGGAGGAAAAGCTCCTGTGCAGGTCCTGACCCTCCTGAGTCTCTAGTGAGCCTCGGAGAACACCCTCACAGCCTCTGTGTGCATTTAACTCCCCATGCCCTTTGGCCTGGGGAGAGATTGAGTATTCTAGATACATAGGATTCCCTTCTTCTGAAGCTTCTCCAGGGACCCAGTGCTTTCTCCCACCACCTCTATTTCCTAGAGGAGGGCCCTAACTAGGGGGGAAACATCCAAGGTATTGTCCCATGACACCTAAATTAGGATGATAATTGGAACACCTGAAGTAACCTCTCAGTTCAGTTCAGTTGCTCAGTCAGACATGACACTCTTTGCAACCCCATGAATTGCAGCACGCCAGGCCTCCCTGTCCATCACCATCTCCCAGAGTTCACTCAAACTCATGTCCATCGAGTCTGTGATGCCATCCAGCCATCTCATCTTCTGTCGTCCCCTTCTCCTCCTGCCCCTAATCCCTCCCAGCATCACAGTCTTTTCCAATGAGTCAACTCTTTGCATGAGGTAGCAAAGTACTGGAGTTTCAGCTTTAGCATCAGTCCTTCCAAAGAACACCCAGGACTGATCTTTAGAATGGACTGGTTGATCTCCTTTGTAGGCCAAGGGACTCTCAAGAGTCTTCTCCAACACCACAGTTCAAAAACATCAGTTCTTTGGTGCTCAGCTTTCTTCACAGTCCAACTCTCACATCCATACATGACCACTGGAAAAACTATAGCCTTGAGTAGACGGACCTTTGTTGGCAAAGTAATGTCTCTGCTTTTCAATATGCTGTCTAGGTTGGTCATAACTTTCCTTCCAAGGAGTAAGCGTCTTTTAATTTCATGGCTATAGTCACCATCTACAGTGATTTTGGAGCCCCAGAAATAAAGTCCGCCACTGTTTCCACTGTTTCCTCAACTATTTCCCATGAAGTGATGGCACTGGATGCCATGATCTTTGTTTTCTGAATGTGGAGCTTTTAGCCAACTTTTTCACTCTCCTCTTTCACTTTCATCAAGAGGCATTTTAGTTCCTCTTCACTTTCTGCCATAAGGATGGTGTCATCTGCCTATCTGAGGTGATTGATATTTCTCCCAGCAATCTTGATTCCAGCTTGTGGTTCTTCACTACTACTCCCTCTCAAAACTCTCACTAAAACAAGTAGGAAAGAGTTTTTCTGTTTTGTCTGTTTTTATTTATTTTTGGCTGTGCTGGGTCATCGTTGCTGCTTACAGGCCTTGTCTAGTTGTAGTGAGTGGGCTACTCTCTAGCTGTGGTGTTCAGGCTTCTCATTGCTGTTACTTTTCTTGTTGCTCAGTATGGCCTCTAGGTGCATGAAGTCAGGAGTTGTGGTGCTCAAACATGTATCCTGCAGCATGTGGAATCCTCCTGGACTAGGGAGCGAACCAGGTATTGAACCTGTGTCCCCTGCTTTGGCTAGCAAATACTTAACCACTGGACCACCAGGGAAGTTCAGGAAAGATTTATTTATTTATTATTATTTTTTAAGATATATATCTAGAAGGACCAAGATAAAAGATGAGGAGACACAACTGAATTTTATCTGAATTCAGAAAGTTAGAAAATGCCTAAACAAGCAGTAGCTGGTTTCAAAGACTCTAGTAAACAGAATCTTAAATCAGTGATGGTAGAAAATAAGAAGTAGCCCAATTTACACTGCAAAACCCCAAAGCTCATGAACTGGCAGCACTAGGTATCAGTAAAGCGGGGCTAAAGTAAGAGATGGAGATAAAATGGATTGATTGAAGGTTCTTTTAAGAAGTTGTCAGTTCCCCAAATTCCCCTCCCAATCCACACAGCAAGGAAACCACCTCTTCCCCATCATAGTAGGAGACTAGAGGCCTTCCCTCTGAGAGCAAAGAGGAATGCTCTCTGGAGAAGGGAAACTGAGGGTCCGTGAACTGGAGGACATCAGGCCCAACTGAAGGTAGGGAGAGCCACATGGAAAGCAGAAGGGTGTGAATGTTCACACACTGAATGTTAAACCACTGGCCGTCTTCTACATTTTAACTCCCAGAATAATGACGCCAGGCCTGTACCGTCCAAGAGCCTGGAGGAGCCTTCTCTGAGTATTCTGATGCTCAAGAGAGAGACTTCAAAATTCTGACATAAGGATTTGCTAGCCATTGGCCATGCTAGACCTCTGTACAGTGAAATAAACAACTGACAGGCCACAATCTATGCTCTGAGAGCATCCAATCAGCCTTTAATGCCCTATTCTTAAATATGAGCAGAGGTCAAAGATCACCACACATCTGAGGAAAACCTCAGAGAGACCAGAATAAACAGAGATAATTTTGAGGAAACAGAATCTATCCAGGGAGGAAAATAAAACATTTTTTTAATAACCCAAATTCTCAGAGAGCAGGATATTACATCAAAGAAAGAAAGAAAGTATATTTATAAAAAGGAATAATCAGAACACAAAAGGAGCCTTTGAAAATTTAAAACATAGTAGTAAAGTTTTTTTAATTATTATTTATTTATTTTTGGTTGTGCTGGGTCTTCATTGCTGTTCCGGGATTTTCTCTAGTTGTGGTGATAGGGGGCACTCTCTAGGTGTGTGGGCTTTTCTTTGAGGTGGCTTCTCCTGTTGTAGGGCACAAGCTCTAGAACTCAGGATCAGTAATTATGGCACACAGGTTTAGTTACTCCAAGGCTTGTGGGATCTTTCTGGACCAGGGATCAAACCCATGTACCATGCATTGGCAGCTGGATTCTTATCCACTGTGCCACCACAGAAATCCCGAAAGCTTTTTTTTTCTTAAGTTAGTAAAGAGATGGAAGAGAATAGTGCCCCATGATGTGAAACAAAAGGACAAGAGGATGGAGTATTGGATAGAAAATGGAAGACAATGGGAAGACCTATTCTGGAAGTACAACTTCCAAATAAAGAGTCCAGAAAAATAGAACAGAGAAAACAGAGGTGAGGAAATAATCCTCGAAATGATTCAGGATAATATCCTAGAGTTTGAAAATTGAACCAGCCTATATAGTACCCGACACTCTCTCTAAAATAGGCCCACATGAAGGCATATCTTAGTGAAATTTCATAACCCTTGGGGGTTCCCATGTGACACAGCTAGTAAAGAATCCGCCTGCCAAAGCAGGAGATGCAAGAGATGCAGGTTTTATCCCTTGGCTGGGAAGATGCCTTGGAGAAGGAAGTGGCAACCCACTCCAGTATTCTTGCCTGGAAGTCCCATGGACAGAAGAGGCAGGCTATAGTCCACGGGGTCACAAACAGTCTGAAAATACTGAGCACACACACACACAGACAAGCAGAACATCTTCAAGCTTCTAGAAGGAAAATAAAAATGAAAAACATTTTGATAGAATATATAAAAACTTGAAAATGACACAAACAGAAAGATACCCCATGTTCTTGGATTGGAAGGATTAATATTAAAATGACCACACTATGCAAGGCAATCTACAGATTCAATGCAATCCCTATCAAAATACCAATGACATTTTTTCAAAAGTAGAACAAATAATTTAAAAATGTACATGGAAACACAAAAGACCTCATATAGCCAAAACAGTCTTGAAAAAGCAAGACAGAGCTAGAGCATCATGCTCCTTGTCTTCAAACTATGCTACAAAGGTACAGTTATCAAGATAGTATGATACTGGCACAAAAGCAGAGACAGATCAATAGAACAGAATAGAGATCCCAGAAGTAAATCATGCACTTATGGCCAATTAATCTCTATGACAAAGGAGGCAAGAATATACGATAGAGAAAAGACAACCTCTTCATAAGTGGTGATGGGAAAACTGGACAGCCCCATGTTTAAAGACTCAATTAGAACACTCTCTAATACCACATACAAAAATAAACTCAAAATGGGTTAAAGACCTAAATGTAAGATCAGAAACCATAGAAATCCTGGAGAAAAACATAGGCAGAACACTCTTTGACGTAAATCATAGCAATATTTTTTTGATTCATCTCCTAAAGCAATGGAAATAAAAGCAAAAATAGACAAATAGGACCTAATTAAACTTAAAAGCTTTTGCACATCAAAGGAAACCACTGACAAATGAAAAGACAGCCTACTGACTGGGAGAAAATATTTGCAAATGATGTGACCAGTAAAGAGTTAATATCCATCATGTACAAATAGCTCATTCACCTCAACATCAAAGAAACAAACAACCCAATTTTAAAAGTGGGTAGAAGAACTAAATAGACATTTTTTTCAAAAAGGAAATGCAGATGGCCAGTGAGCACATGAAAAGATGTTCAATATCACTAGGTCTCAGGAAAATGCAAATCAAAACCACAATGAGATGTCACTTCACACCTGTCACAATGGCTATCATCAAAAAGAACACAAATAACAAATGTTGGTGAGGATATTGAGAAAAGGGAACGCTGTTGTACACTGTTGGTGGGAATGTAAATTGGTGCAGCCACTGTGAAAAACCTCCATACTGTTTTTCACAGTGACTGCATGAATTTACATTCCCACCAACAGAATTACCATATGAGCCAGCAATGCTACTCCTGAGTATATATCCAAAAACCAAAGCACTAATTAAAAGAGATACATGCACCCCAGTGTTCATAGCAGCATTATTTACAATAGCAAGATATGGAGGCAACCTAAATGTCCATCAACAGATGAATGGATAAAGAAGATGTGGAATACTACTCAACCATAAAAAAGAAGGGGATTTTTCCATTTGCAGCAACATGAATGGACTTGGAGGGAATTATGCTAAGTGAAATAAGTCACACAGAGAAATATCATAGATGTCATTTGTGTGTAGAATCTGAATAATACAGCAAACTAATGAATATAACAAAAAGAAGCAGACTGACAAGTGTACAGGACAAACTAGCAGGTACCACTGGGGAGAGGGAGGGGGGAGAGGAAACACAGGGGTAGGGGAATAAAAGATTCAAATTATTGTTTAGAAAATAAGCTACAAGCATATATTGTACAACATGGGAAACATAAGCCAATATTTTATAATAACCATAAATGGAGTATAACCTTTAAAAACTGCGAATCATTCTTTTGTAACTTATATAATATTGCACAAAAATATACTTTGATAATTGATCAATCAATCAAGAATTAGAATTCCTGGGGCTTCTTGAACAAAGCCCCTGCCGTGTGCTCAGCGCTTCCAGCCAGATTTTCAGCGCCTGACTCTTTTCCTTTTTTGGTCATGTCACAGGGCTTGCAGGATCTCAGCTCCCCAGCTAGGGCTTGAACCCAGGCCACAGCGGTGAAAGTGCAGAGTCTTAAGCATTGAACCACCAGGGGATTCCCTTCAGTGCTCTACTCTTAAATATAAGTCAAAAACTGAGGATAAAAGAAATTTATAAATCATGATAGTAGAAGACTACATCCTGTTTAAAAGTCTAAAACTCATTCCCTTCTCCACTATGTCCTGAGCAACCAGTGGGATGGATGGAGCCAGAGCTAAGGACCTGCGTGCCAGCCATCCCTTTACTTTTCCCTCAGACTTCACCTCTGCCACCCAACCTTTCATTATTCACTGCTGCCACCCTTTCTCTCTCTCTCTCTCTCTCTCTCACCCACACACAGACACACATACGCTAGCTTAATTTGAGGACATGCATCATGCTGCTTTTCTGACAGCAAAAATTGTTAATTATGGCTCTGCCCAGGAAATAGGCAAAGATCCCAGGAGCTCAGGCCTTGACAGTAGGGAGCTGCACTTCTCTTTGGACAAAGAGTCAGACTAGACTTAGTGACAAATTCTAAATTGGTGTGAGACTTTCCGATTTCCTTGAAGCATAATGCTCCATTGATTGCAAGCTGAGTCATGTATTGAATCTGCTTCTCACACTGTCAGTGGGAAGTGTAATTCCTGAATGACTCCCAGCAGACATTTATAGATTTTTCAGTCTGTTAAGTTATAAAAGATATTCAGTCTTTTTTTCCTAAAGACCTTTAAATAAATCTTGATCTCAACAGCAAAGCCATTGAATATAATTACATTCAACACACTGGGAGTAATCTGCATAGAAGCAAGAGTTAGGTTAATGAGGATAGAAAAACAATCAAGTAAGTGTGTAAAGGAAGAAAGAACAGAGGACTGAAGACTGGAGTTCCACCTTGCAGTGTGCTCTATATAAGGCAGAAGAAAGAAAACCAGCTATTTAAGGAGACAGGACAAAGATGGGAATGAGAACTTGCTTAGGGTGCCAGGACAGAAATACAAGAAAAAAAAAATACTTCAACACCACTCATTATTAGAGAAATACAAATAAAAACTACAATGAGGTATCACCTCACACGGTTCAGAATGGCCATCATCAAAAAATCTACAAACAAGAGATGCTGGCAAGGGTGTGGAGAAAAGGGAACCCTCTTGCACGGTTGGTGGGACTGTAAACTGATCTCCATACTGAACATTATGGAGATTCCTTAAAAATCTAGGAATAAAGCTACCACATGACCCAACAATCCCACCACTGTGCATATTCCCTGAGAAAATCATAACTGAAAATGACTCATGTAACCCAGGGCTCACCACAGCACTCTTTACAATGGTAAGACATGGAAGCAACCTAGATGCCCATTGACAGATAAAGAAATCGTGGTACATATATATGAAGGAATATTACTCAGCCATAAAAAGAATGTATTTGAACAGTTCTAGTGAAGTGGATGAACCTAGAGCCTATTATACAGAGTGAAATAAGTCAGAAAGAGAAAAACAAATATAGCATATTAATGTACATACATGGAATCTAGGAAGACGGTACTGATTAACCTATTTTCAGGGCAGCAATGGAGAGACAGACATAGAGGAAGACTTGTGGACTCAGTGGGGGAAGGAGAGGGTGGGACAAATTGCGAGAGCAGCATGGAAACATGCATCATCATAGGTAAAATAGCCAGCCAGTGGGGATTCGCTGTATAATTCAGGGAGCTCAAACCCAGTGCTCTGTGACAACCTAGAGGAGCTGGATGGGGTAGGGGATGAGAGGGAGGTTCAAGAAGGAGAGGACATATGTTTACCTATGGCTGATTCATGTTGATGCATGGCAGAAACCAACACTATTTTGTAAAGCAATTACCCTCCAATTAAAAATAAGTACTTTTTAAAAAAAAAAAAAGAAAAGAAAGTGCTAGGAAAATAGTGCTTTCCTATCCTTGCTGCAGCGCAACAGCCCTTAGTCAATCACTAACTAGAGATGGTGTATAAATACCCCAGATTCCACACCCCTTAGGATAATTCTGAGCCCATATTCTGCACCGACTCCCAGAGTTCCTGTGCAGCATTAAGTTCTAATCACAGTGGTAACTAACTTGATAGGATACCATTTGTTGCCTCTGTTCCTTTTTCTTTCTCACTTTCCCTACTGTTGCTTCCTGGCATCATCTACTATGAGAAAAGGCCTTTGATCAGATAGCCTGAAGATTCCTGAGAGATCAAGATCTGTCAAATGGAAAAAGCAGAAGCAACATGAGGAATTAGAGACAGAAATGGAAAACTCTTGTCAGAAGTTTAGCTTTTAGAGGAAGGAAAGAAACAGGGGGTGGGGGTAGTGGCATTGATGGGGCAATGTTGCTCAATCACTCAGTCATGTCTGGATCTTTGCAACCCTATGGGCTGTAGCCCACCAGCTTCCTCTGTCCAAGAGCCTCTGTTCTTGCCTCATTCAGGCATTAGCATCTCTTGCGTGAACTATAATGGTCTCCTAAGTCATCTCACTGCTTTTAGTCTTGGCCCATTCAATACATTCTTCACACTCCTACCAAAAAGGTTTCCTGCTGTTTAAAACATCTCCAGTCTTCATCACATGCTTGAGTCCCTTGGACTGCAAGGAGATTCAACTAGTCCATTCTAAAGGAGATCAGTCCTGGGTGTTCATTGGAAGGACTGATGCTAAAGCTGAAACTCCAATACTTTGGCCACCTCATGCGAAGAGTTGACTCATTGGAAAAGACCCTCATGCTGGCAGGGATTAGGGGCAGGAGGAGAAGGGAACGACAGAGGATGAGATGGCTGAAAGGCATCACTGACTCGATGAACATGAGTCTGAGAACTCCGGGAGTTTGTTATGGACAGGGAGGCCTGGTGTGCTGCGATTCATGGGATCGCAAAGAGTCGGACACGACTGAGTGACTGAACTGAACTGAACTCTGCGTGTGTGTGTGGGGGGTGGGGTGGGGAGTGGGAAGCGATTTATGAGAGAGAGAAAGACTCTAGAAGGATGTTCATGGGGAAAATTGTGTCAAGGACCCCAGCTTGCTGGGTCCTTTCCCATTTCCTTTTCTGTAGATTCAAAACAAGATAATGACTCCTCCAAAGATAATGAATCTTCTCCTGGGGTCAGCCCCTATGAACCAGAATAAAGACAGGAAAGACATCCCTTGGTATTTTTCATCTATGGATGACAGCCACCAGTGGAGCACCCACAGTTAAGAAGCAGAACTGAAGGAGGGTCATGACACAGAGACAGAAAGCTCAAGGTGCAGGAATCCTCCTAAGGTAAGCATCTTCAAGGCAAAGGCCAACTTGGCAAGACACAAGAAGGGGATCTCTTTTTTCTTAGAAAATTCTTATTTCAAAAGTTGGTTATGGATTGAGGAGGGAGACATTCCCCCATACTAGATCTCATATGGGCCAACAACGTCTCCCAAGACAGTGGTCTTTGACCTGAGGCTTGTGTAGCTCTAGAGGCACTGAAGATTTTCTTATTTCTTTTCTGCTAAATGACAGGTTTGCATCCTGTCCTACCTACTATTTTATGGTTATCTTTTTCCTTCTTACAAAAGAGAGTCACACCTGTCACTCATCCGGAATCTTACTATGGTGTACCAAAAAAGGGTGTGAGTATATTGGGGTGGAGGAATTTGATAATTTTGTGTTGGTGCTGAGGTGAATTGGAGAAGGAAATGGCAACCCACTCCAGTGTTCTTGCCTGGAGAATCCCACAGACGAGGGAGCCTGGTGGACTGCTGTCTATGGGATCGCACAGAGTCGGACACGACTGAAGCGACTTAGCAGCAGCAGCAGCAGCAGCTGAGGTGAATCACTGGGTTATAAAACTTTTTGTAAGCAAGGTGTTTCTATTCTTTCTTCAACAAATTGAAGGAGGATCTAATCAAGTTATCAGCTGACAGCTCAAAGAAAATAAATTTTTATAATATATGATTCTATTATTTTGTGGCATATAACTTAAAGGAGTTTGAAATCCTGAGTGACATTTATTTATAACAAAATGCTTTCCATCTCCATCATCTTATTCATATAAATAAGATTTCTCAGACCTCACACATATATAGTGAAAGTGAAGTCGCTCAGTCGTGTCCGACTCTTCGCGACCCCATGGACTGCAGCCCACCAGGCCCTCTGTCCATGGGATTTTCCAGGCAAGAGTACTGGAGTGCAGTGCCATCGCCTTCTCCTCACACATATATAAGCAAACAAAAAAGAAATATGGTTGCTACTGGATGCTATCTTGTTCCAGCAATAAATAATTTTCACCCATGTATTCATGAACTAATTTTTTAAATAGCCCTCCACTTCATTAATAAACGTACTCCAACTAATTTTAATCTTGATGTTTAGTATTACTGATCAAAACTTGGGGTATATTTATATTGTTTTAATCAAATAAGTATATTTACATTGTTTTAATCAAATAAGTATATTTATATTGTTTTAATCAAATCAATTAATTGTAATGATAACACAATCCTGAAAAGTATTTAAATAATTAGTCTAATGTAGGCTAATGATCATAGCAAACGTTTTAAAATTCCATTTCAATTTATATACACAGTTTTGTCACAAAGAAGTATGATAGTGTGATCAATAAAAGACTGACAAGCATAAAAATATAATTCTGTGAAGGAAGTGAAATGGAAATATAAGTTCAAGGAGAAAAAAAGATGCAATGAAATTTTGCAGTACAAAATTTTCTACTGAAAAAAAGGCTGTTCATGTATGTTTTAAATGGATATTGGTTGGAGGATGGTACTGCATTGCTTTGGTATTTAAATTCTACTGGTTTCATTTAAAAGAGTGCTATACAGTTCTAATGAGGTGGATGACGCTGGAGCCAATTATACAGAGTGAAGTAAGCCAGAAAGAAAAACACCAATACAGTATACTTACACATATATATGGAATTTAGAATGATGGTAGTGATAAACCTGTATGCAAAACAGCAAAAGAGACACAGATGTATAGAATGGCCTTTTGGACTCTGTGGGAGTGGGAAAGGGTGGGATGAGTTGGCAGAGTGGCAGTGTAACATGTATGATATCATAAGTGAAACGAATCGCCAGTCTAGGTTTGATGCAGGATGCAGGATGCTTGGGACTGATGCACAGGGATAATCCAGAGAGAAGGTGTGGGGCGGGAGGGGGGAGGTGGGGGTTGGGATTGGGAGTTCATGTACACTCGTGGCTGATTCATGTCAATGTATAGCAAAACGAATACAGTATTGTAAAGCAAAACAAACTAAAAAATAAAAATTAATTTAAAAAATAAAATAAAAATAAAAAATAAAAGTGATATAAGTTTATTTTAAAATGCCAATATTTATAAAGCACCAGAAAGTATATCCTTTGCCATGATTAAATTTATGATAAACATTTTAAAGTTCAACTTAAAAATATGCAAAAAATGCACAGGATATATAGTTTTCAAATTATTTTAGGGAACATAAGAGCAAAAATGTTTAAAGCCCAGTGAGTTATGACTGTTTTAGTTTGTTTTAGTTAACCATCACCAAAAAGGGTTCCCAGTCCTGATAATGCTCCTTATCACTGAGGATAAACTTCTTAGCATTGAGCCAGGCTCATAAAGTTCTGTCTGCCTACTTCAGATTCCGTCAGCTTCCTATTTGGCCAACCCCCTCCTTTTGCCTCATTTTCCACGTGGCCCCCGTCTCACATGGGATCCTTGCAACTCCTCCCCAAACCACCACCTCATTCTGTACCTCAGACCTTTGCTCAAACTTCCCCTTCTGCCTGGGATGCTCCTCAACTCTCCCCTCAGTTCCCCTTCTCCATCCAACAGGGAATTTCTCCCTCAAACTGTCATTCACAACTGGTCGTTCATTAGCATGACCAACCATCCCAGTTTTCCCAGGACTGAAAGATTTCCTCAGAATGAGGGACTTTCAGCAATAAAGCCAGAACAGTCTCAGGTCAACCAGGATAGTTGGTCACTCCATTATTCTGTGTTCAAGGAATTTACCATGTGGTTTGGGGAAAGCAACCCCAACTTTAGGGTGTTAGGGTCTTTCTTCCTACTGACCACTTCTCACCTGTGGGAGATAATTACTCTCCTGTGTTCTTAGAGCCCTTTCTTAGGATAATACAATTCAAATGCTGTAACCCTTTAAGCTACTGTATTCCCAATTATGAACTCACACTTCAAAGAGCAGTTTCTTTGTGATCTTAAAAGAAACACTCTCTTCTAATTAATTAAACTCATTAAGCTTGCATATTCAACTCCTGCCAGTGCATGCCTTAGATCACTTCAAAATAATTGATCTGCAAAGATTGGGGTTTGTAATCTCCTAAATATAATTTTGAGAAGAGCATTATAAATTTCCTATGACTGTATGAATGTGTGTGGGGGGAGATGGAAGATGGAAAGTTGAGTCTAAGTCATTGAAGTGTTTCCAGAATTTCTCAAGGTCAGCATGTGATTAGGAGTGAAGAAGCCATAGAGACATATTACCTGACTGAGCTTCAGTATTCAATCCAGTAAGCATGACAGCATCTACTCTATGAATTATTGGAAGTATTGAAAGAGGCAGCATAGCAACTTGGTTAGAAACACAGATCCTGGAGTTAGGCTGTTCTTGGCTTGAAATTTGTCTCTCTAGCTTACTAGCTATGTGACCTTGGGCAAGTCACTAGAACATCTCTGTATATCAAGTTCATCATCTGTAAAATGGGGATAACAATAGAAGATGCCTCATAGGTTTCCCATGAGGATTAAATGAATTAATACGTGCAAAGTGTTTAGAGCAGTGCTTGGCACACAGTAAGTGATATAAAAGTGTTTACAAAGAAATGCATGGAAAGTGCCAGGAGCATTAACAGAAGCCTGGGATATATATATATAAGCTGTTATTGTTTTTGTAGGCATTCTTTCTCAGCTAGAATCTCTAAACTTTCAGAGAATAACTGGATTCAACAGAAGTTCAACAAATTACTGAACCATGAAAATAGATTTTCTAACTCTCTACTGAGAGTTCTTTGTTCAAATTATTTAGGGCTCACTGAGAAAAGACTTTGAGAGATAGATTTTTTTTTGCATTGATAAGAAAATCTGACAATTGACAATAGAATTATTTTAAACAAACTGTTTTTTATTAGCAAGGGCATCCTTGAGGTTTTCATTCAAATGTTTCATTTCCATCATTGTTCTGCTCGCAGGGGGAAGGAGGCCAGCATTTGCAGCATGGTTCAGAGTCCAGGTCAGCAGGCAGCCTTCCTCAGCAGGGCTCCCCTTGGTACACAGGACTGTGAAACCAATTTTGGGTTACCATGGTAACTAAGGGAGGTTCTGGAAATTTTTCCAAATGAAACATTCATTCAGAGCATCAGCAGGCATGGCCTGGGGGGAGGAGGGGGTGGGGAGAGGGACAAAAATGCACTGTCCCTGACCCCACCAAGTTCACAAGTCTATTGGATAGAAAGAGTATTTTTAAAAATCATTGTGTTAAAAGATGTTTTTTAAAAACATTTTAAAGCTTCTGAAATCAGGTGTGTCAATGGATGAGTTCATTTAACATATGGCTTCTCTTAGTAATAGATATAGACCCAGATATCTATTACTAAGTTAATATATTGAAAGATGTCTTATAATCTGTAACTTCTTGGAACTGAAGAAATTTGGTATACTGCTGTGCCCTGTGCTATGACTGAAGCCTGTACAAAGGACAGAAGGGACCAAGTGTTAGAGGGAGGGAGAAGCAGCAGAAAACTAGCTGAGCTCCCCAGGAGGCTTTCTGCAAAATTTTGCCTTGGGTCTGAATTATTTGGATACAGAAAAAGATACAGGACTGTACCAGCAGGATGCAAATCAAATTCCCCCTACCTTCTTTCTCATTCAACATGCCACACCAGCCTTACCTTAATACACAGAAATGACAGAAAGATGAAAGGAATAGAACTTGGGTGGCAAGGCCTGTGCCCACAGATGGCCATCTGTGAGCACTGATCCCTGGCTCTTGCAGCCCAGGCAGCAAGAAGCAGACCTGCTGAGGAGGCTCTGTCTGTTGCGTCCACTTTTAGCTACTCTCAGGGGCACCTTCGGTCAAAGTAATAAGAAACCCTACATATACTATAAAGGACCAGCACTGCACTCTTCTTTGTGAACTGTCCAAAAACTGAGAACTGAAGTGACTGAGCATGCATTCCCATTGTGGTCTTCCCTGGTGGCTTAGTGGTAAAGAATCTGCGTACAATGTAGGAGACCTGGGTTCAGTCCCTGGGTTGGGAAGATCCCCTGGAGGAGGGCATGACAACCCACTCCAGTATTCTGGCCTGGAGAATCCCCATGGACAGAGAAGCCTGGCCGGCTAGAGAGTCCATAGGGGGTTGCACAGAGTTGGGCATGACTGAAACAACTAAGCAGCAGAAGCAGCAGCATCTCCACTGTAAGACAATAAAGGCATAGAGGTGAAATAACCTGCTCTCAGCACCACATTCTACAAAGCACCGAGATGAGAACTCAATCTGAATTTAAACTCCAAGTTCTCTACTTTCTGCTGCTTCTCAGGCTTGCTGTGAGTTAGACAAGAGCATATACGGGTCCTGGACCAACAGATAGCTATTAACTTTGCCTTTCATGGTATATTCCCATCCTTAGAAAGTAGAGAGCAGGGAGAAGAAATAAAGGTGGGCAAGGCTTCCATTGAACTTGAATGTCTAGCCACTGCTGCTGGTGTGGAATCAGGTGGGGTGAGGGTTCCTGACACTCAGGCCACCTCATGTGGCCAACTCCTCATAGATAAAATGAAACCTCTCCCTTTTGCATCCTTTCCAGCTCTTCATCCACAGGCTTTTCATTCACGTACCCAGAGGTCTTCAGGGACAGAGAACTAAAGAACAAAAGCTCAAATCCAAAAACATGAAAGCTTATGACTGACAAAGAAAACACTTCTGGAGACAGAATATAGACTGGCTTGCGATCACTGGTCTGTTTCTTATTTATTTATTTTTTGACTCTGTTGGGTCTTTGTTGCTTCATGAGCTTTTCTGCAGTTGTAGTGAGCAGGCTATCTCTAGCTGCAGTTTGCAGGTTTCTGGTTGAAGTGGCTTCTCTTGTTGCAGAGCAGGAACTCTAGGTGTAGGGGCTGTAGTTGCTGCAGCTCCCAGGGCTCTAGAGCACAGGCTCAGTTGTGGCTCAAGGGCTTCGCTGCTTCATGGCACATGGGATCTTCTCAGACCAGGGATCAAACTGGTGTCTCCTGCATTGGCAATCTGATTCTTTACAAATGGTCTATTTCTTTGTTCCCCGCTCATAGCCTGAGCCTCACTTGTAATGCAAGAGACCCAGATTTGATTCCTGGGTCGGGAAGATACCTGGTGAAAGAAATGGCAACCCACTCCAGTATTCTTGCCTGGAGAATTCCATGGACAGAGGAGCCTGGTGGGCCACAGTCCATGGGGTCACAAAGAGTCGGCCATGACCAAACACAAGAGAGCACCTCTTTCTGGTGCTCAGCCTCTAAGAAACTGTCACCTTGGCATCCTGTCCCATCCTAATCCCTTGAGGGGTAGCCCAGGGGAGGCTTTGTTGATCTGGGTCTTAAAGGATGGGTATGAGTTTTCCAGGGAGGAGTTGACAATGAAGAAAAATGTAGATTTACAAATGGTCTATTTCTTTGTTCCCCGCTCATAGCCTGAGCCTCACTTGTAATGCAAGAGACCCAGATTTGATTCCTGGGTCGGGAAGATACCTGGTGAAAGAAATGGCAACCCACTCCAGTATTCTTGCCTGGAGAATTCCATGGACAGAGGAGCCTGGTGGGCCACAGTCCATGGGGTCACAAAGAGTCGGCCATGACCAAACACAAGAGAGCACCTCTTTCTGGTGCTCAGCCTCTAAGAAACTGTCACCTTGGCATCCTGTCCCATCCTAATCCCTTGAGGGGTAGCCCAGGGGAGGCTTTGTTGATCTGGGTCTTAAAGGATGGGTATGAGTTTTCCAGGGAGGAGTTTGACAATGAAGAAAAATGTAGAAAGAAATAGCAAGAGCAAGGTCCTCCCAGGGGGTTCAGGGATTAGGAATCTGCTTTGCAATGCAGGGTACGTGGGTTCCATCCCTGGTCAGGGAACTAAGAGCCCACATGCTTCAGAGCAACTAAGCCCACACACCACAGCTGGAGAGCCCTTGCCCCACAGTGAAGAACAAGCACAGCCTAAATAATAGCAAGAGCAAAGACTGAGAAGTAGAACACTTATGAGGCTGCTTGAGGATTTGTGGGTGATTTTATGTGACTGGAGAGTATGGGCTTTGGAGGAGGCTGGAGAGGGAGGCAGGGCTCAGCAGGAATCCAGCATCTACTGAAGACACGTAGCTTTTACCCTGGAGTTGTGAGAGAAGTCCTCCACGATTTTAAGCTAGGAAGTAGGATACTTTGATTTCTGTTTAGAATCTTCACCCTGACAGCTGCAAGGAGATGATCAGAGCCAGCAGAGAGCTGCCAGGAGGCCAGGCTACTTGAGCCAAAGCAGAGGCTCTCTGGAGGGAGGGCAGAGGTCCCAGGGATAATTAGCTTATAGGAAGGATAGTGTTCAGTGATGCTGGGGGGAAGGGGAGAGAAAACTGCAGTACGATAATGTTTGAGCTGGTTCAGGAAAACAGTCTAGAACATGACACTTGAATGTCTTTGTAGAATCTGTATCATTTTGACTTGAATTTATCCTTGAATTGTCTCTAACTAATATGAGTAAATCTCTGTAGAACTGCTTTAAAAGTTCATTCTGTTCTTGTCCAGTTGTAACTGAGATTAACAGTTATAGTTTCCTTTGTAATTGTAGCAAAGGAAAAAAAAAAAGCACAGAACCCACTGTGAAGAAATGTGGAGGGAACACAGACAGTAATATGGCAGTGGTAGGTGGGCATGTAGCTGGTGTTAGCTCCATAACTCTTGGTAGCACCCATATTCTCTTGATTCCTCTCTCTCTCTAACTGTCTCAAAGCTTCCAACCAGCACTGTCCAACTTCAGTCCTCCAGGCTTTGATTGACTGACTCCTCAGAAGCAGGCACCTCTGGTCTATTTAGTCAATTCCCTGAAAAGGCAAAACGACACTTAGTCAGACGGATCCCAATACCTCCAGATTCAGGACAATTATCAGCGAGAGAAGGGGTGGGTAGGTAACAGGGAAAGCCGCTCTTTGAATTAAGGTCCCTTTGGGGAGATGAGCTGTGGGTGGCTCAGTACTCAGAGGTTTTGTTCAGAATGAACCACAAAGATTGGAAAGCATGAGAGTCAGCTTTGAGCCGACTCACAACGGACAGTGCCAAGGCACGGGAGACATGAAATTCAGCAAATAAAATAAGGCCGTGATCTTTACCTTCAGCGGTAGGAAATCCAACTGCCTACACGGACCATGCAAGAGTGAAGTGGGTGGGGGAGACTGATACCCTGGAGCAGGTGTGTCTCATTCAGAAGGGGCAACTCCCACGCAGCTCCAGCCAAGCCCCTGTGGCAATGTGGGCCCAAGAAAGGGAGAGCTGCCAACTTCTCAAGAGGAGGCAGAAGTTCAGTTTTATGAGCCATCTCTTGGTCTGGGGATGTTGGCAATTAATTCAAAGTTTAAACACAGTGAGCAGGCCAAACAAAGCTCACTTGTGGGGTGGATTTGGCCCAGCAGCTACCAAGTTGGAATCTCTGCTTGGAAACTAGACATTAAGCTCTGAATTTCAACAATCCAGAGCTAGAACAGGAAAGATGGTGGAGATATCAGGAGGCTGGAAAGAGGCAAATGGTTCATCAGACCGGAGGAGTCATTAGTCCAATTCCTAATGGCATAGATGGGGAAACTGAGGCTTGAGAAGACAAGTACTGAGGGGCACAGAGTTTCAGGGACCCGTGGCATTTGTATCAAGAACAAGAAGCTCAGAGCAAGCTTGAGAAAAGCAGCTCTGAGCCGGCCTGACGCCTTTGCTCCTCTCCCTTCAGTCTCCTGTTTGCTTATTTATTCAGTTCCCTCATTTGCAGCTGTGACTGAGACGTACGTCCTTTTCTGGACTCTGGATTCTCCCTCATTAGACTCCTGGAGGCTGTCTCGGGCTTCATCTGGAGCCCAGCCCAGACCTCGCATCCTGAAGCTGGTGCTGTATCTCAGTCTGCTGGCTGTTCCCCACCCCTGGGCTGCTTTCGAGGCCTGGCTGAGCCCCACCTGTGCTGGTGTAACAGGGCAAAAATAGCCCTGGATCTCAGTCTTCCTGAGTCCTGTGTTCTGTCCACTCAGACACACTGCTTCCCAGGATTAATATCTCCTGCAGACTGGAAATGCAAGTTTGAATATTGGTTTTGAATGTGAACTATAAAGTGAATTTGAGTACATTTCAGTTTTGGTTTTTCTCACCCTTTTTGCTCTCTCATAGTCCAGGGCCAACTTATCTGTTAGGCACAGCAAACACAGCATCAAGGATCTGTGACACTTGAAAGGGACCACCAATTTTTTTTTGAAAATCAGAATATGGATTTCCCTAGTAGTCCAGTGGTTAAGACATCATCTTCCAATGCAGGAGTTGTAGGTTCGATCCCTGGTTGGGGAGCTAAGATCCCATATGCCTCAGGGCCAAAAAACTGAAACAGTATTGCAACAAATTCAATAAAGACTTTAAAAATGGTCCACATTAAAAAAAATATGTAAAAGGTCTTGTAGGTCTTCATAGAATTGAACTTTCTTCAATTTAAGTCTGAATTTGGCAATCAGGAGTTCATGATCTGAGCCACAGTCAGCTCCCGGTCTTGTCTTTGTTGACTGTATAGAGCTTCTCCATCTTTGGCTGCAAAGAATATAATCAATCTGATTTCGGTGTTGACCATCTGGTGATGTCCATGTATAGAGTCTTCTCTTGTGTTGTTGGAAGAGGGTATTTGCTATGACCAGTGCATTTTCTTGGCAAAACTCTATTAGTCTTTGCCCTGCTTCATTCTGCATTCCAAGGCCAAATTTGCCTGTTACTCCAGGTGTTTCTTGACTTCCTAGTTTTGCATTCCAGTCCCTATAATGAAAAGGACATCTTTTTTGGGTGTTAGTTCTAAAAGGTCTTGTATGTCTTCATAGGACCGTTCAACTTCAGCTTCTCCAGTGTTACTGATTGGGGCATAGACTTGGATTACTGTGATATTGAATGGTTTGCCTTGGAAATGAACAGAGATCATTCTGTCGTTTTTGAGATTGCATCCAAGTACTGCATTTCAGACTCTTTTGTTGACCATGATGGCTCCTCCATTTCTTCTGAGGGATTCTTGCCCACAGTAGTAGGTATAATGGTCATCTGAGTTAAATTCACCCATTCCAGTCCATTTTAGTTTGCTGATTCCTAGAATGTCGACGTTCACCCTTGCCATCTCTTGTTTGACCACTTCCAATTTGCCTTGATTCATGGACCTGACATTCCAGGTTCCTATGCAATATTGCTCTTTACAGCATCAGACCTTGCTTCTATCACCAGTCACATCCACAGCTGGGTATTGTTTTTGCTTTGGCTCCATTCCTTCATTGTTTTTGGAGTTATTTCTCCCTTGATCTCTAGTAGCATATTGGGCACCTAATGACCCGGGGAGTTCCTCTTTTGGTATCCTATCATTTTGCCTTTCATACTGTTCATGGGGTTCTCAAGGCAAGAATACTGAAGTGCCTTGCCATTCCCTTCTCCAGTGGACCACATTCTGTCAGACCTCTCCACCATGACCGGCCCATCTTGGGTTGCCCTGCAGGCGTGGCTTAGTTTCATTGAGTTAGACAAGACTGTGGTCCTAGTGTGATTAGACTGACTAATTTTCTGTGAGTATGGTTTCAGTGTGTCTGCCCTCTGATGCCCTCTTGCAACACCTATATCTTACCTGGGTTTCTCTTACCTTGGGCGTGGGCTATCTCTTCACAGCTCCTCCAGCAAAGTGCAGCCGCTGCTCCTTATGCTATAATCAGACTTAAAGGTTGATGCAAGTGTTAACACAATGAGATAAAGTTGAATGGGGAGTCGGGTAGAAATGGAACTGAGGGAGAGAATAAAACAAGGTGGTTTCTAGGTCACTGTCAGGACCAGGCATGGAATATTGTTTGACTTTCATTGTTTTGGGAGGGTACAATGCCAGAGGCCAGCGTGAGGAATCCCACCTGTGACAGGGTCATGTGGCAGAGATTTGATGGGCAAGTACGAGTCAGATCTCAGGTTTTCCCCTGGCATTTCCTGAGCATGTACCCCCAAAAAATAAGAATCTGCCTGCTTTTCCACTCTTCTGACATTCTCTGGAAAAAGTCAAACTCAGGGCTTTAGTCTTCTGCATTTGAAAGAGTGTTTCAATCCAAAAACCCCTCTGATGGCTTTCTAGCCTGCCTACAGGCTGTGCATGTGATTGTTTGAGGCCTGTGCGGGAGGCACAGGAAGGGTAAAACATTCTAGGATGTAGGGGCTTCCGAGGAGTCATAATCATTAGAATAGGACTGATTAAAGATTTCATTTGTTGAGCCAATACTTGCTACCAAATTTTCATATCTTTTATTTAGATATAGTTGGTATATAGAAAAACAGGTAGTAGACCTGGTATTAGCAATATTAGATCTTTGAGTTAAGTACTTTCTTTATTATAACTCACTGCACCTTTGTCCTACAGGAATGTAACTTTATTTAGTATTTTGAGGGTAATGCAGAGTAAAGAAAAAACACTTCTAGGAAAAAGGAGTTTTCTGGTTGATAGAAAATTACCCAGGAAGAGAGCCATAAAAATGTTAACAGGCCTCTTGGCCAGAAGATAATTAAACCACCTGAGACCTTTTGTATATAGGAGGGTATGCAAATAGAAAGCCTGGTTTTGGGGCTGCTAGTGCTGATGTCTATGTATAATCAAAAAAGGTATAAAAGGCCTTTCTAGATAATAGAGGTGGGGCCAGTCATTGGAAGGGGCTAGTCATTGGAAGGACTGGTTTCCCCTGTGTCTCTTATTTTCTCTAATTTCAGGCTGAATTCCCATCTGGGATGTGGAGGCTCGCCATGTCTACTTACTTGCCCTGGCTGCTAAGATCTGTAAGAGAGAGATCCCAGGGCGGGGCACTCTCCAATATTCAAACAGACACCGGTGGCCTAACGTAGATGGTGCAAGCTCGTTGTCTGGAACTTTATTGGCTTTCCACGTAAACCAAGTTATTCAGCCTTCTTTTCTCCATCTAAATTTTCCTACTATACTATTATTTCCTAATCTAATCTTATACTAATAAATAAATAAGTTTTCCTCGCCTATCCATCTCCCCTTCGAATCACCCTGGATCCACCAGGGCAGGACCCCGGCAGTACATGGAAGCACATACCTTACTTTTTGGGTGCCTTGGACAGGAACAGGCCACTGATTTGAGCAAACCTCTCCTGCCTAATTTCTAAATTCATAATGAAGGCTAACAATTCCTGCTTTGTGGTCTCTAAATGATTGAACTTGGAACTGGACTATAGATTTATTTCTCAGATATTTTTCAGCTCTTTGTTGTTGCTATTCAGTCACCAAGACATGTCCAACTCTTTGCCAGCCCATGGACTGCAGCATGCCAGGTCTTCCTGTCCCTCACCATCTCCCAGAGTTTGCCCAAGTTCATGTCCATTGAATTGGTGATGCCAGACAGCCATCTTATCCTCTATCGCCTCCTTCTCCAGCCCTCAATCTTTCCCAGTATCCGGGTCTTTTCTGTGCTACAAATCTTGATTTATTTTTAGTTGATTATCTTATGTGGAACATAATTGCATTTTGCTAATTTAGAGGTAAGTGTCATATCAGCATGGTTTTTTCTGTTCTTCATTTCTATTTTCCTTTTCATATTGAAAGCTTGTGATACATCTGTAACATCCTAAATTAACAGAAATTACTCATCTTTAGAATTTCTAGAAGTTATATGCTCTACATTTTCTAAATCAAATTTGTTAGATGAAGTTCTATATTTATGAGGAAAATTCAGTGGATTTATGTAACAATATATCTTAGGTGTTTTTTTATGTTTTTCTTTTGGTCCCTCATACAAATATACTCATCATTGGAAGAACTATATAGAAGTGCATACTTTGTAAACACAATGTGATGATTGAGAAAGTTAGACATTTAAGTCTAGATTGATTGGAGTAAAATACAATGGATAAGACCATGCAGTTGAATTTCCCAAATGATAGAAAATAGGTAGTGAAGAAATATATACAAAATAAATTTCAAGGTTGTTGAATGTCTACCTGTCACTGAAAATGACAGTACAGATAATCTTAATGGAAAATTCCTCTGGGCCATTTTTAGCAGCTATTCTGTAAAATGTTATTTATCCAGTGATTTTTATGGTATCTTCTGTTGCTTTATTACTCTAACTTCTTCTGCTGATTCTTCTGACATCAGACCTCCATAAGATCTGCCAGAGAAGCTCTCCTGGCCTAAGAAATCAAGCGTGGGTGAGACCTGGTGCAGAACAGGAAGGCGACCCATACTTGGTTTCAGAGGCTGTGAGAATGCCTACAGTCTAGAGAGAAAAGGTTTTATGTTAATGTAAGTCTTTCAGAGAACAAAGACTTCCAAATTAATCTTGCCTTATTATAGATAGAAACAACTAAAACACAGATATAATTCATAACCTTTCTATAATTCCATTCTGATGGAATTTCTCAGAACTTTCTGAAGGACAGAAACCAGGTTGACAGATAATGATCTGACACCAATGCTAACGATTTTTGTATGTGTCAAGCAGATAAAGCCTTTATTAGAGGCAAACTCTGTGTGAAAGAACACAGGGGTGAACTCAGTGAGTTGCATGGAATGGAAGTGACTTAGGTCACTTATTGGGGCAGTCATCTGCATTCTCTATGGTCAGTTATCTTGCTCATGCCCATATTTGGTCTGACTTGGGCACTCCTTGATATATATGTGCATCTTTCAGCCAGAATGGATTCCACTGCAAGGGTTTCTGGGAAGTTAGCAGAACATATTATGGGCTGGTGACCCCTCCCTCCTTTGACTCATGAGGATCTTCTCTGCTCATGAGTGAGTGTGGTCTCTCTTGACCACAAGAATAAGAAAAACTGTACCTCACTTTGAGTTGCTTATGTTATTGTTTTTAAACATTATCTAAAGAAAATACAGGGCTTCCCTGGTGGCTCAGTGGTAAAGAATCCACCTGCCAATGCAGGAGACGCAGGTTCAATCCATGGGTTGGGAAGATCCCCTGGAGAAGGAAATGGCAACCCACTCTAGTATTCTTGCCTAAGAAATCCTATGGATAGAGGTGCCAGAGTCCAGCTCCAGGGAATCAGCCTGAAGGGGTGAGCGGTGTCGGTTGACGATGATGTAGCCTCTGCCTCAAAGTAAGAAATAAACTGAGAAATGTGGTATGCAGCCCAGACATAAGCATGAGTTACAGTGTAATCACAAGTTAAGTATAGGACACATAAGAAGAAATACATAATAGACAGTAAAGCCGATTCTGGGAGAATCACTGAAGCAGGAACTCTGTTTGAAGGGCAACAGTGATTTCTGGAGATAATAAATCTGGGTATGGGGCAACTAAAAATGTCAAACCTCTGACCTAATGCTTTTGCCAAAGTATAAAAGAAAACCTGAAAAAAAAAGAAAACCTGAAGCTTGAAATAAATATGTAGCCCCATACTTTGAGTCAGAGGCTACATCATTGTCCATCGACACCGCTCACCCCTTCAGGCTGATTCCCCTGGCTGCTGGAGCTGGACTCCGGCACAGAGGAGCCTGAAGGACTATAGTTCATAGGGGTCACAAAAGAGTTGGACATGAAGGAGTGACCTCCTCCAAGAGGGCCAATGCCGTACCCAGGACTGCTGCACTCAGAGCCTTGTCCCTGTGGCAGTCCACTGCTCACCCATACCTCTGCAGGAGACAATCAGACACAGTTCTGTCTCAGTCTCTGTGGGGTCTCTGGGCCCTGTTGTACAGAAGGTTTGTCTGAGCATCTCTGGCGGGTATGGGGTTTGATTCTAAATACAATTTTGCCCCTCCTACCATCTTGCTGGGGCTTCTTCTTTGCTACTGGACGTGGGGTATCTCCTCAAATGTGCTCCAGTGCCACAGAGCCGCTGCTCCAGTGCCTACTGAAGGAGTGACTAAACAACAACGAAACAATATAACCCTTAGAACCTGCACCTGAATCGTGTTCTCACATCAACTTTCCTCCCCTCCCCTTCATGTACTTCCCTTCCTTGGTCATGAAAGACATTATTTTGAGAAATTCTGCTCATGATTTTTAAAGCATTGTATGTATGAAACTCCTTAAGTATGTACCTCCTATTCCCTGACCTGTCCAGCTGTGTTTGCTAGTTGTCCATGGTTTTGTGGTAGCTCTTTAAGGGCTAGGAGAGATGGATGGAGATGCATGGACAGAGTAGGATTTCACGGGGGTCCCATTTACACTTTGGCATCTACCCACCCTTTCTCTAACTGCATATATTTCACACACCCAACCCTACTCACAGCTGCTTGCCTATAGGGCCAAAAATCTTTAGTTAGTGATCTGCCAGAATTCTACTTTTCTATGTAGGAGATTGGAGTAATTTCAAATAACCCATCTGGTGGGATGAAGAGAAGTAAAGAAACTGAGGTAAATAAAATATGTATTGTTAAATACTTGGTTGCATGCATTGTATCTTGACTGACAATTTATTTATAGACTGTGTCTGTTGAGCTGGTATCTGTTAATTTTTATTTGTTTGTCTTGTACTCTTTAATGTTGCTGAAGGGTCCTAAAGGGTGGATTGGGCATGGTAGTGTGGACATGTATTATCATCTCCTAGGCCAGAGGAACAGTTCAAAATTTCTTTTTATTTTCTCAGTCAGAATTATGAAGACCTGAATCCTTGGCTAAAAATTTAAACTGGAAAGGCAAGTTCTGCCAAGTATATATTACATACCTCTTGGCCATGGATTTTGGTAGGCTTCCTTAGAGAAATATGAAACTTGTTTCCAATAAAGACTTATTCTGTATTTCCTTAATTTAATTTCACATTTGTACATTTTTATTTATAAGCCATATTACTCTATCCCAGTTAGGATAGTTTAATTTATAAATATGCAAAATTAATAAAGGACACATCACTGTTTTGTTCAGTTCTGATACTTAAAGCAAATTATTTGCTTAGACTTTTCATTTGTTCTGAAATGAATTAAGAGAAACTCAGTTTCTTTCAAACTGTTATTTCAACTAAAGAACTTCTCTTGGATGATCTAGAGAAGTGTTGGCCAGTGGATTTTTCTGCAGTGATGGAAGTGACCCTATTCACTTTCATTTTTCACTTTCATGCATTGGAGAAGGAAATGGCAACCCACTCTACTGTTCCTGCCTGGGGAATCCCAGGGAAGAGGGAGCCTGGTGGGCTGCCATCTATGGGGTCACACAGAGTTGAACATAACTGAAGTGACTTAGCAGCAGCAGCAGCATGATAACCAGTAGCCAAAGGATACAGGAAATATGGCTAGTGCTGTTGAAGAACTAAATTCTTAATATAGCTTCGTATGGCTAGTGGATCCTGTATTGGACGGCAGAGTTCTAGGGTACTTTAATCATTTAGACAATTTCTTCTAGGTTAAATATTCACCAAATGCATAATTTATCAGTTATTTTATGAATTTCATAGGTTTTGATGAATAACTTAGCCTTATATGCTGTATTTTAGAATAGTTTTAATTCAATACCATGTCCTTATACAATAAACTGTCCATGAAATAGTGATATAAAGCAGTTTTCCAAGTTTTAAACTAATTCTATTGCTGCTACTTTATTTTTAATAAAAACACTCATTAGATTTCTACTGAAAATTAAAAGCTGGACAGTTACCAAACAGTGACCAACACAGTAATTGGGTGTTAGGATTTGGCCAGTATTGCTAAAATCTCCATAAGTTTCAAAAAATGATTTGATGTGATTCCTCTCCTCAACAATCTTACAGTCTTGCTAAAAAGACAAAACTGGCAGGCACGAAATAATTAAAAATCAATCAGTGCTAAACTTAATTATGCAAAATAGGACTGAAACAGAGAGTGAGATTGCTGTAAGTATAGCAGCCAATCTCTGCACTTTAAAGGATCCTTCAGTTCAGTTCAGTCGATCAGTCGTTTCCGACTCGTTGTGACCCCATGAATCGCAGCACGCCAGGCCTCCCTGTCTATCACCAACTCCCAGCGTTTACTCAAACTCACGTCCATCGAGTTGGTGATGCCATCCAGCCATCTCTGCTGTTGTCCCCTTCTCCTCCTGCCCTCAATCCCTCCCAGCCTCAGGGTCTTTTCCAATGAGTCAGCTCTTCGCATCAGGTGGCCAAAATACTGGAGCTTCAGCTTTAGTATCATTCCTTCCAAAGAACACCCAGGACTGATCTCCTTCAGAATGGACTGGTTGGATCTCCTTGCAGTCCAAGGGACTCTCAAGAGTCTTCTCCAACACCACAGTTCAAAGGCATCAATTCTTCGGTGCTCAGCCTTCTTCACAGTCCAACTCTCACATCCATACACGATTACTGGAAAAACCATAGCCTTGACTAGACAGACCTTAGTCGGCAAAGTAATGTCTCTGCTTTTCAATATGCTATCTAGGTAGGTCATAACTTTTCTTCCAAAGAGTAAGCATCTTTTAATTTCATGGCTGCAGTCATCATCTGCAGTGATTTTGGAACCCAAAAAGATAAAATCTGACACTGTTTCCCCATCCATTTCCCGTGAAGTGATGGGACCAGATGCCATGATCTTCGTTTTCTGAATGTTGAGCTTTAAGCTAACTTTTTCACTCTCCTCTTTCACTTTCATCAAGAGGCTCTTTAGTTCCTCTTGACTTTCTGCCATAAGGTGGTGTCATCTGCATATCTGAGGTTATTGATATTTCTCCAGCCAATCTTGATTCCAGCTTGTGCTTCCTCCAGCCCAGCGTTTCTCATGATGTACTCTGTATATAATTTAAATAAGCAGAGTGACAATATACAGCCTTGACGTACTCCTTTTCCTATTTGGAACCAGTCTGTTGTTCCATGTCCAGTTCTAACTGTTGCTTCCTGACCTGCATACAGATTTCTCAAGAGGCAGGTCAGGTGGTCTGGTATTCCCATTTCTTTCAGAATTTTGCAGTTTATTGTGATCCACACAGTCAAAGGTTTTGGCATAGTCAGTAAAACAGAAATAGATGTTTTTCTGGAACTCTCTTGCTTTTTCCATGATCCAGCGGATGTTGGCAATTTGATCTCTGGTTCCTCTGCCTTTTCTAAAACGAGCTTGAACATCTGGAAGTTCAAGGTTCATGTATTGCTGAAGCCTGGCTGGGAGAATTTTGAGCATTGCTTTACTAGTGTGGAGATGAGTGCAATTGTGTGGTAATTTGAACATTCTTTGGCATTGCCTTTCTTTGGGATTGGAATGAAAACTGACCTTTTCCAGTCCTGTGGCCACTGCTGAGTTTTCCAAATTTGCTTAGAAATCATGTATTCTCAATTGCAGACATGATGCAGTTGTATTCCAGTGGACTTACTTGTTCAAGATAACCAGCTAAACACGTGCCCAGAACTTGAGTGAAGGTTCTCTTGTCCCTCAGTCTTTTATTCTTTCCACATTGCCTTTAAGACTGCCTCCTGGAGCAGATTGTTTTTAAACAGTTCATTAAAAAGAAAGTTTGAAGTCAAGCAACTATAAAACAAATTTTATTTCAAATACCGTTTCCTCTAGCAAAGTGTCTTCCAAACTTAATTGTTCACTTAACACATTCATAAGTTTTTGCATATCCTTTTACCACCTGTACTATTATTTATAAATACTTCTTTTATTTTAATTTAAAATTTATTACAAGGAAAATGGAAAGCCAATATCATTTATCATAAATAAATGGTAACTGGGAAATAAATACAGGAAAAATGAAAGCTAAGCTGTGGTATATAAATTCCTAGGCAGACAGTTCACCTAAGCCACAGGATGGTTTTCTTAAGAATATTATAAAATGCTGGAAAGCCTTAGAACCAGTAGTCTTCTATTACTATGAAGAGTAATCCTTTGCTTTGCTTTCAGTTTTGAAACTGGAATTTACAGGGTCTCATTGCTGAATCTAATGCCTCATGGCTCTTTAAGACTCTGTTACAAAGCAATGAGCCGTGGATCCTCAGTTCTCTCCCACATATATACATGTTGACATAAATTTGTATAATTGTGTTAGTTAGTGATATGGGGTTAATTTTGCTTATACTTATAAATTATATAATTGTGTAACTTTCCTGATTATTCTCCTTATTGAAATGAAGATTGTTTGATCTATTGGATGATGCCTTTGTGTTGTTATTTTTTACAGAGAAAGTAATAATTGTATAACTAAACTTTTAAAAATCTTACTAATGGAATTTAGATAGGTTATCTCTCTATCTACAATCATGCAATCCTATTTTTCATTAAATAAAAACAACTTTAATGGTTGATGATGGAGCTGTCAGGAATCACAGGAAACTGTGATTTTTGGAAATGGTTTATTACGTAGAAAGATGGCATGCGTGATTTCTTTAAAAGGTGGAAAGGGCTTTTAAAACATAGTTTTAAATATCTTGAAAACATGGCCTTCATTCAGATATCAAGTAAGGATACCCCATGCAGATTTGCTTGCAGTTTTGTCCAACTCTGCGTGACTCTATGGATTATAGCTCACCAGACTCCTCTGTCCATGGGATTCCCCAGGTAATAATACTGGAGTGGGTTTCCATGCCCTCCTCCAGTGGATCTTCCCAATCCAGGGATCAAACCTATGTCTCTTGTGTCTCCTGCATTGGCAGTTACATTCTTTACCACTAGTGCCTGACTTTATTTTTCTGGGCTCCAAAATCACTGCAGATGGTGATTGCAGCCATGAAATTAAAAAATGCTTACTCCTTGGAAGGAAGGTTATGACAAACGTAGACAGCACATTAAAAAGCAGAGACATTACTCTGCCAACAAAGGTCAGTCTAGTCAAGGCTATGTTTTTTCCAGTGGTCATGTATGGATGTGAGAGTTGGACTGTGAAGAAAGCTGAGCACCAAAGAATTAATGCTTTTGAACTGTGGTATTGGAGAAGACTCTTGAGTGTCTGTTGGACTTCAAGGAGATCCAACCAGTCCATCCTAAAGGAGATCAGTCCTGGGTGTTCATTGGAAGGACTTATGTTGAAGCTGAAACTCCAATATGTTGGCCACTAGATGTGAAGAGCTGACTCATTGGAAAAGACCCTGATGCTGGGAAAGATTGAGGGCAGGGAGAGAAGCGGACGACAGAGGATAAGATGGTTGGAAGGCATCACAGACTCAGTGGACATGGGTTTGGGTGGACTCCGGGAGTTGGTGATGGACAGGGAGGCCTGGCGTGCTGCAGTTCATGGGGTCGCAAAGAGTCAGACACGACTGAGTGACTGAACTGAACTGAACCACTAGTGCCACCTGGAAAGCCTGAAGAATTCGTTATAGTTTGTTTAATTCATCCACGAGAGAATCCTTGGGCTGGCTGAAGTGGTTTAAGGAACCTTTGAAGAAATGAGATTATACAGTTATTTGGGAAAGGTGATAAAATAAGTTTGCTAAATTAGAGAAAAGACCAACAGGGCAATAAAATCATAAACTTTGATTATATCTTTTCTACCAGAGAGAAATTATTTGTATCTCTATCAGACAAAAAATAAACAAACAGAAAGCCCGCTACAAGTAATTTGACTGACTTGGTACACTATCATATACAGTAAATCAAATCAAGGTGCCTTTCTCAAGTACAGCAGTTGTTGAGAATCGAAGTGATTTTGCCTCCAAGGGATATTTGGCAAAGTCTGGAGATGTTTTTGTTCTTGGCAACCTGGAGGGTGCTAGTGGCATCCCGTGAGTTGAGTCCAGGGATGCTGCCAAATATCCTACAATACACAAAAAGCCTTCCTGGCCCATCTCATTTCCCCAGTGAAGAATCATCCAGTCTAGAGTCTCAGTGGTGTTCCAGTTGAGAAATTCTGCCCTAGGAAATTTAATAACCTTTGTTAGCCCTGTTATTGTTCCAGTGTGACATTGAAAGAACCCATAGTCATCCTTTAGCCTTCTTTCCAAATTTTGGATAATTTTTCTCAACAACGCAAAGAGACTTTCCATGCAGTACAAGGGTTTTTAAAGGGCACAATTTATATTTTCTGAACACACCTAGAGAACTGTGAGCTAAGACAATTGTCACCTAGACATTGTAAGCTAAGCTTGAGGTCTCCTTTTTTATATTGTCTTTCTCTTTCATTCTCTGGTTGCTTTTGTACATTTTAATTTTTTAATCTGAAAATAAGTGGTGAAGAAATGTTAAAACATACATTATCTGTCACTATGACCATTTTAATGAAGGCTTCATTCCATTTTCTACAGGATATTTTTCTCAACTGACTGTATCTTTTCCTGATTGACACTTATGATTCTTGAAAAGGAAGTAAAGGCTGATACACAATAATAGGAAAGAAGAGCTATTAGTCAAGCAGAGATTTCCCACACTTCTGGCTAAATGTCCTCTCTGGTTGGGAAGTTAAGGAAAGCTGACACATTCTCTATAAGGAAATATGGAACTGATGACATCATACCCTAGTCTTTTTAATGCATTAGTGGATTGAACCAAGAGTCAGAAATTGAGGGTAGTCTTCTCTAACATCTAACTTACATCTAACATCTAAAATACATCTAATTTAGAGAAAAGCTAAAAACAGTGAGAACATTAATTCATAATCTATTATGATAATTCAGCAGCAATCACTATCATTTTTTGAGTATTAGTTCAAGCTTTTACTTGGTACAGCCTCATAATTTTTTTTTTCTTTTTCACCTTATATGATTTAGCTCACCATAAGCTTTTTGGACCAGGCACATGTATAGAGAGATGAGGGGAAGACTTGCTTCTGCACTAAAGAAATTCTGAGACTAGTACCTAAAGTGTAATGTGTGGTTTTATAGCCTAGTTTTTCACTTCATGTTGGACTTTCAGCATTTTTTTTTCATGTTACCGTACTGTCTTCCTGATAATCATTTTAAAAGATTTTTTAAATATGAGTGGTTTTTTAAAGTCTTTATTGAATTTGTTACAATATTGCTTCTGTATTATATTTTGGTTTTTGTGTTTTTTTTTGTTTTTTTTTTTTGGCTGCTAGACATGTGTGATCTTTGCTTCCGGACCAGGTATTGTACACAGATCCCCTGCACTGGAAGGCATAGTCTTAATCATTGTTCCTTAATCAGGAATATCCCTCCTGATTACCATTTCGATATATACAAGAGTAAGTTTGTCCTCCAAGTCATCTTATCTGTTACTTGGTGGATGCCCCGAAAATGTTTGTCTACTTCTGATCAAACACTCAAATTTTTCTACTGGGCAGAACTCTTGGTGTAGAAACTTTTTTTTTTTTTTTTAATGGGAAAAAACCTAAGACCTTGTCAATTTAACCAAAGGAAAATATCCAGCTCTGTACTTGAGCTTAAAAATTGGATTCAACCCCTGTTACTGCCCCTTATAGACTGTGTGGCATTAGATAAGTCACTTTACTTCTTAGGGGAATTTTTCTCTTTATTTAGAGGAGGGAATTGCACTAGATAATAGAAATGTTTAAGAGTTAACATTATTTTGCTTCTATCCAGGATCTCACAGTAATAGAATTGAGATAAAGATCTGTGGTTTCTTAAAGAAAATCCATCTAACAATGTTAATCTTCAGTTCAGTCAGTTCAGTTGCTCAGTCGTGTCCGACACTGCGACCCCATGAATCGCAGCACGCCAGGCCTCCCTGTCCATCACCAACAGCTGGAGTTCACTCAGACTCATGTCCATCGAGTCCGTGATACCATCCAGCCATCTCATCTTCAGTCGTCCCCTTTTCTTCCTGCTTCTAATCCCTCCCAGCATCAGAGTCTTTTCCAATGAGTCAACTCTTCGCATGAGGTGGCCAAAGTACTGGAGTTTCAGCTTTAGCATCATTCCTTCCAAAGAAATCCCAGGGTTGATCTCCCTCAGAATGGACTGGTTGGATCTCCTTGCAGTCCAAGGGACTCTCAAGAGTCTTTTCCAACACCACAGTTCAAAAGCATCAATTCTTCGGCGCTCAGCCTTCTTCACAGTCCAACTCTCACATCCATACATGACCATAGCCTTGACTAAATGGACCTTTGTTGGCAAAGTAATGTCTCTGCTTTTCAATATGCTATCTAGGTTGATCATAACTTTTCTTCCAAGGATTAAGCGTCTTTTAATTTCATGGCTGCAGTCATCATCTGCAGTGATTTTGGAGCTCAAAAAAATGAAGTCTGACACTGTTTCCACTGTTTCCCCATCTATTTCCCATGAAGTGATGGAACCAGATGCCATGATCTTCGTTTTCTGAATGTTGAGCTTTAAGCTAACTTTTTCACTCTCCTCTTTCATTTTCATCAAGAGGCTCTTTAGGTCCTCTTGACTTTCTGCCATAAGGGTGGTGTCATCTGCATATCTGAGGTTATTGATATTTCTCCCACCAATCTTGATTCCAGCTTGTGTTTCTTCCAGTCCAGCGTTTCTCATGATGTACACTGCATAGAAGTTAAATAAGCAAGGTGACAATATATTGCCTTGACGTACTCCTTTTCCTATTTGGAACCAGTCTGTTGTTCCATGTCCAGTTCTAACTGTTGCTTCCTGACCTGCACACAGGTTTCTCAAGAGGCAGGTCAGGTGGGCTGGTATTCCCATCTCTTTCAGAATTTTCCACAATTTATTGTGATCCACACAGTCAAAGGCTTTGGCATAGTCAATAAAGCAGAAATAGATGTTTTTCTGGAACTCTCTTGCTTTTTCCATGATCCAGCGGATGTTGGCAATTTGATCTCTGGTTCCTCTGCCTTTTCTAAAACCAGCTTGAACATCAGGGAGTTCATGGTTCATGTATTGCTGAAGCCTGGCTTGGAGAATTTTGAGCATTACTTTACTAGCATGTGAGATGAGTGCAATTGTGTGGTAGTTTGAGCATTCTTTGGCATTGCCTTTCTTTGGAATTGGAATGAAAACTGACCTTTTCCAGTCCTGTGGCCACTGCTGAGTTTTCCCAATTTGCTGGCATATTGAGTGAAGCACTTTCACAGCATCATCTTTCAGGATTTGAAACAGCTCAACTGGAATTCCATCACCTCCACTAGCTTTGTTCGTAGTGATGCTTTCTAAGGCCCACTTGACTTCACATTCCAGGATGTCTGGCTCTAGATTAATCATCACATCATCATGACACCACCCTTATGGCAGAAAGNTTGAGTACAGCACTTTCACAGCATCATCTTTCAGGATTTGAAAGAGCTCAACTGGAATTCTATCACCTCCACTAGCTTTGTTCGTAGTGATGCTTTCTAAGGCCCACTTTGACTTCACATTCAAAGATGTCTGGCTCTAGATTAGTGATCACATCATCGTGATTATCTGGGTCGTGAAGATCTTTTTTGTACAGTTCTTCCGTGTATTCTTGCCACCTCTTCTTAATATCTTCTGCTTCTGTTAGGTCCAGACCATTTGTGTCTTTTATTGAGCCCATCTTTGCATGAAATAAGTAATTAAGTTAATAAGTTCATTTGCATCATTTTCTTTTAGATTTCACAGATATCATGTCTCTTTCTCTGTGTGTTATTTCACTCAGTATGGCAATCTCTAGGTCCATCCATGTTGCTGCCAATGTTATTATATTTTTTAATGGGGGAGTAATAATCCATTGTATACATGTACCACATCTTCTTTATCCATTCCTCTGTTGATGAACATTTAGGTTGTTTTCATGTCCCAGTTATTGTAAATAGTGCTCCAAGGAACACTGACATGCATGTATCCTTTCAGACCACGTTCCCTTCTCTCTACACTCTGTCTAGCATTTCTTATTTGTGAATTTTTTGATGACAATCATTCTGAAAGTTGTGAGGTGGTATTTCACTGTAGTTTTGACTTGTATTTCTCTAATAATTAGTGATGCTGAACATCTTTTCATGTGTTTCTTAGTCATCTACATGTCCTTTTTAGAAAAAATTCTATTTAGGTCTTCTGCACATATCTTTATGGGGTTGTCTGTTTTGATGATATCAAGCTATATGTGCTATTTGAAAATTTAGGAGACAATTTGTCCAGCATTTCTTATTTGTGAATTTTTTGATAACGATCATTCTGAAAGTTGTGAGGTGGTATTTCACTGTAGTTTTGACTTGTATTTCACTAATAATTAGTGATGCTGAACATCTTTTCATGTGTTTCTTAGTCATCTACATGTCCTTTTTAGAAAAAATTCTATTTAGGTCTTCTGCACATATCTTTATGGGGTTGTCTGTTTTGATGATATCAAGCTATATGTGCTATTTGAAAATTTAGGAGACAATTTGTCAGTAACATCATTTGCAAATATTTTTTCCCATTCTGTGCATTGTCTTTTCATTTAGTTTATTGTTTCTTTGCTTAACTTCACAATGGCTAACATCATACCTATTGATACTTTGCAACTATTAAATGAGAATATACATGAAAATTCTTGACACATAGAAAAGTGTAACCACTATTATTATCCTTACCACAAACATCCAATTATTATTTGTAACCAGCAAGAAGTTGATGCCTAAACTAAAAGAAAAATGTAATTTTCTTATAAAAGATTAAAGACTAAAGAGAAAAATCAGGACTTCTCAGGGATTCTACTGGTAGGAATCAACGTGACAATGAAGAAGACATGGGTTCAATCCCTGATCAGGGAAGATTGCACATGCCACTGCCAACTAAGCCCGTGCACCACAACTAATGAGTTCACACACCACAACTACTAAAGCTTGTGGGCCTAGAACTCATTCTCTGCAACAAAAGAAGCCACAGCATAACCAGCAAGAAGTTGATGCCTAAACTAAAAGAAAAATATAATTTTCTTATAAAAGATTAAAGACTAAAGAGAAAAATCAGGACTTCCAGGGATTCTACTGGTAGGAATCAACGTGACAATGAAGAGGACATGGGTTCAATTGCACATGCCACTGCCAACTAAGCCCGTGCACCACAACTAATGAGTTCACACACCACAACTACTAAAGCCTGTGGGCCTAGAACTCATTCTCTGCAACAAAAGAAGCCACAGCAATGAGAAGCCTGTGCACTGAAATGAAGAATAGCCCCTTCTCAGAACAACTAGAGAAAGTCTGCAAAGCAGTGAAGACCCAGTGCAGCCAAAAATAAATAAATAAATACGTTTTTAAAAGGAGAGAAAAATCAGTAAGCTGCACAAAAATCACAAACTAATTTAATGTACATTCCTTTAAGAATAAAACTGTGTTAATAGCATATTTTCTTCTGGAATATTGATAACACTGTAAAATTAAGTTTCTCTATAGAACTTGCAGAATAAATTTACATTATATGCCGTCCCATAGAAATTTAAAATGTATCTAATTCTATGCAGAGAGCAAAAACTGATGGACTAGAACTTCTATTTAAAGTGATGTGCAGAGGATTTATGTTACTGAGAGCATTCAACCTTAGCCTCTGATTTTATCTCTAATTCACAGAAAATTTTATTAGCACAATGGTGCAATACAGAGAGTTGTAAGCAGTAACCCTGAGTTTTAGTGTTGAGTTTTTTAAAAACTGACTTGAACTTGAGCAGTGATATAACTCTTTTTACCTCCAGTCTCCTACAGTAATTGTCCTGACTTTATAAGACAATGGAGAAGTTATAGCTTAAAAACATAAGAAAATATTTTGGACACAGTTTTTTTTCAAAACATATGCATTTATATACGTATACATCCATTCATTTTACTGATTCCACATTTTTAAGTTTTGCATTGTTCTGTAGTGAACTTAGAACATCCTATAGAAATTTAAGCTACAAATATGATATCAAGTGCTGAACGCTGAAGAATTGATGCTTTTGAACTGTGGTGTTGGAGAAGACTCTTGAGAGTCCATTGGACTGCAAAGAGATCCAACCAGTCCATTCTGAAGGAGATCAACCCTGGGATTTCTTTGGAAGGAATGATGCTGAAGCTGAAGCTCCAGTATAGACGGCAGCCCACCAGGCTCCCCCGTCCCTGGGATTCTCCAGGCAAGAACACTGGAGTGGGTTGCCATTTCCTTCTCCAATGCATGAAAGTGAAAGTGAAGTCGCTCAGTCATGTCTGACTCAGGTACCCTGTGGACTGCAGCTTAGCAGGCTCCTCCATCCATGGGATTTTCCAGGCAAGAGTACTAGAGTGGGATGCCATTGCCTTCTCTACATGTTTATAATTAGTCATTCAAAGAAGTATGTCATTTTCCTTTCCTGAAGTCAGCTATGAAATTAAATTTTTTTTTTTTACAGAAGTCATCAAAAAGGGCATAATCACCTGACAAGGTACAGTGAGAAGGCATCTTACAGTAACTCTAAGAAATCCAACATCTCACTAAAGTGCAAATTATTGAATGAAGTTTAGCAGGGTTCTAAAGACTACATGGTTCAATCTTTCCTGCCATTGCCTTCTCTACATGTTTATAATTAGTCATTCAAAGAAGTATGTCATTTTCCTTTCCTGCAGTGAGCTATGAAATTAAAACATTTTTTTTTTTTTTACAGAAGTCATCAAAAAGGGCATAATCACCTGACAAGGTACAGCGAGAAGGCATCTTACAGTAACTCTAAGAAATCCAACATCTCACTGAAGTGCAAATTATTGAATGAAGTTTAGCAGGGTTCTAAAGACTACATGGTTCAATCTTTCCCTTTTAGTTTGTATGGCTTGCTCCAATAATGAATCATAGATTATCTAGAGGAATACATGATCAAACTGTTCTTAAAATAATCCCCACAATTATCACTTTTCTGATGAGGTATTCAGTAAGAATTGGGCCACAGACACTTTGAGATTTGTTTCCTGGAAACAAACCTGGAGCCTAAGCAGTGTAGACCGGGAAAGCACACATGCCATGCTGCTGCTGCTGCTGTAAAGACTACATGGTTCAATCTTTCCCTTTTAGTTTGTATGGCTTGCTCCAATAATGAATCATAGATTATCTAGAGGAATACATGATCAACCTGTTCTTAAAATAATCCCCACAATTATCACTTTTCTGATGAGGTATTCAGTAAGAATTGGGCCACAGACACTTTGAGATTTGTTTCCTGGAATTGGCATTAATACCAAGAGTACAGAAAGTCTGATAAATGTATCTCAAAATAAGTATCTTAAAATCAAGGAGCAATTTTTTTTTAACTACAAACAAAATAAACATCAGAATTATCCAGGCCTTGAAGGTATTTTTTTTTTTTTGAAAACTAAAGTATATATATACAGTTGGTTGTTGGGAGACTAACTTAGTATGTAAATATATACATCTATCTGTCTATCTAACTACCTATCTATCTTCATTCCATACTACCAACAAATCACTCTTGATGCACACTTTAATTCTGGCCACAACACTGAAACAAATGAAGATGTCTGTCTTGATGATGTCTGGTGCTTTAGAAAAACGAAGAAGAAGAAGAAGAAAAAACCCAAAAACTGGAAAAAAGAAATAGGAAAGCCAGGTTAGAGTTATTTATTTTCCATAAGTATTTGAGTGACACTGGATAAGTAACTTATTTAAACCTTAGTTTCTTCAACAAAAATTAAGACTTTGGAATGTTTTATACCACAGACTGCAGCCTGCCAGGCTCCTCTGTCCGTGAGATTTCTCAGGCAAAAATACGAAGTGGGTTGCCATTTCCTTCTCCCAGGGATCAAACCTGCATCTCCTGCTTGGCAGGTATATTCTTTATCACTGAGCCACCTACGAAGCATACTTTTGGATAAGTAATTTATTTAAACTTCAAATTTTTCATCCCAAAATTAAGCTATTAGAAAGTATTACACCTAAGATTTTGTAGGTCCAACATTCAATGAGTTAGTAATCCCATGAACACTAAATATATACACAAATTCCTAAATTTGGTTGAAATGATGGGGAAGAAATTAGATGATTATATATTTAGGAAATGGTATAATTTGAAGACAATCTTTAAGAGATTTCCCTAAGATCTTAGTGAAGAAGCCAGTTTGAACTTTTTTCAAAAAGAATATTGTATGAATGCAGTCTTGTGATTATGAGTAAAGGAATAAAAATTATAATCAAGAATTACGATATTCCTAATTTACATTTACAGTCATTTTAGGACAGCTGTTTCAATTGTTTTGATCATAGTATTTGATGAAGTCAAGGTTGAAAGTTCAATCTAAATGGAATCGAGGGGGGTGATCCTACGATGGCAGAGAAATAGCATGGGGAGACCACTTTCTCCCCCACAAATCTATCAAAAGATCATTTGAACCTGAGCAAATTCCACGAAACAATCTATGAACACTGGCAGAGGACACCAGGCACCCAGAAAGGCAGCCCATTGTCTTTGAAAGGAGGTAAGACAAAATATAAAAGATAAAAGAGAGACAAAAGAGTTAAGGATGGAGTCATAAAAGAGGAGAAGTTTCCAAACACCAGGAAACCCTCTCACCAACGGATCTGTGGGAGTTTTGGAATCTCAGAGGACAACATAACTGGGAGAAAAATAAATAAATAAATAAAACCCACAGATTACCTGCCTAAGGGCAACTCCCAGCAGATAAGTAGCCCAGAAGCTCCCATCTGCAAGCCACCTGAATGTGGGAGCTGAACAGGGATTGCTTAGGATAAGGACTGGGCCTGAATGCCCTGAGGGCAATCTGAGAGAGTTAACGTGAGATAGCAACCCTAACTGTGGGATAGCCAGAGAGAGAGGAAACAAAGAAAAAAGGGGGGGGGGTAGGAGAAAGAGAAAACTTTCCAGCAAAAAAAAAGCTCTAACCTAAGGCACTGCAGAGCTGCTCACAGAACAAAGGACTTAGCAAATACCAGAGGAGAGCTAGCCAGCTGTGGACTGGCCCATCCCCTGCCAGAGGCAGAGAGGCAGGCGGGCAACAGCCAGAGCCGGAAAGGGGCAATCTCGGCCCCAGAGATGGCATCCTCTCCCAAACTGTGAGTAGGCTCCCAGTTGCTAACAAAGTCTTCCTGGGAACCTCAACACTTGACATCCACCCAGAGGGTCGCAGCCAGGGATCAGCTCCCCAGAGGTGACACATGGCACATCTGAGACAGCACCCCCATTGCACAGGCAGGAAACCAAGGGGCTGGGATGGGGGAGGTGATAAGATGCACCGCCCCACCTGAGGAGGATGTGTTCACCAAGCACCTGGTCACCTGAGCTGCTCAGACCTGGGAAGGACACAAAACGCAGGCCCAACTGAGTCTGCGCCTTTGTGGAGTATCCAAGAACCTGAACATGAGAGGCTTAGACCTGGGAAGTACCACAACTCAGGCCTGCTTTACACAGTTCCCCTGCAGAGCAACCTGGAGCCTAAGCAGTGTAGACCGGGAAAGCAAACATGCCATGCTGCTGCTGCTGCTGAGTCGCTTCAGTCGTATCCGACTCTGTGCGACCCCATAGATGGCAGCCCACCAGGCTCCCCCGTACCTGGGATTCTCCAGGCAAGAACACTGGAGTGGGTTGCCATTTCCTTCTCCAATGCATGAAAGTGAAAAGTGAAAGGGAAGTCGCTCAGTCGTGTCCGACTCACAGCGACCGCAGGGACTGCAGCTTAAGGGGCTCCTCTGTCCGTGGGATTTTCCAGGCACGTGTACTGGAGTGGGGTGCCATTGCCTTCCCCAACACATGCCATGAGCAGGGGCAAACTCAGTGTAGCCCAGACCATTGTAAGCATTCCTCACACATGCCGGTGATATTTGTTTGCAGTGTTCCTCCCTCCCCACAGCATGACTGAACAGGTGAGCCAAAATAAATGACCACCTTTGCCCCCTTGTGTCAGGGTGGAAATTGACACTGAAGAGACTTGCAAACAGAAGAAACCAAAATAATCATAGGGAACAGCTTTGGGAGTGACAGGTGCAACAGATTAAAACCCTGTAGTTAGCACCAACTGCATTGGAAGGGGCCTATAGATCTTGAGAAGTGTAAGCTGGCACAAGGAACTATCTGAAACTGAACTGACCCCACACTGCCTGCAACAGCTCCAGCGAAATTCCTAGATATATTTTTATTATTACCATTTTTTAAATTTTTTTAAATTTTTCAGTCCTTTATTACTCCTTCAATTTTTGTTTTTATAACCTACTATTACCTTGCAAAAAAGACCCTATTTTTAAAGAAAATTGCATATATATATATATTATAATTTTTGTTATTTTTTTAATATTGTATTTTTGAGAGTCTAACCTCTACTCCAGTACTTTGGCCACTTCATGGGAAGAGTTGACTCACTGGAAAAGACTCTGATGCTGGGACGGATTGGGGGCAGGAGGAGAAGGGGACGACAGAGGATGAGANGCTCTGAGGATAGACCTGGCTCCTGGCTGCCCCCTCGCCCTCCCCCGGGCCTCAGTGTCCCCAGGTGGCACAGCTGCCACCCTGCCGCCCCCACAGCACTGGCCACTCCCCGTGGGTCTCAGGTCTGCACAGACGTGTGGGCCTTGACTGCCCCCGCCCCCCGTGTAGACACTCAAGCCTGCAAGGCAGGAGCTTAGTGCTGTCGCCACATCCAGGGCCTGGAACAGCACGCGTGCACACGTGCGAGACGAACAGGCGCCGCAGCCCTGCATTGTGGCCCATTTCACAGGTAGAGAAACTGAGGCTGGCAGGCTCAGCTGCCGGCTCCGCCCCGCCAGGAGCCCAGCCAGCTTGGAGCCAGGCTTCGGCAGAGCCGGCCGACCTCTGACCCCGCCGTGTGCCAAGCTGCATTCAACTCCCCTCGGAGTTAAGAACCTCCATGTTGCCATCCACCCAATGGGTATGAAGTCCGGGCCCTGCCCCCACCCCCTCACCGCGTGCTGGGGAGACTTGGAGGGTGTGACCTACGCAGCGCCACCCCCATAAGGGGCTGGTGCGAAGGGGCCTCCACCAGGCGGGACCTCAGAAGGGTTAACCTGGCCTCTTTGTCCCACGGTTGCCATGGGGACAGTTCCTGTCCTTCAGGAAGCAGGGAGAGCAGTTTCCTGTTTTGAAGAAGGCTCGAGGGCTGTTTTCCTCCAATCAGCCTGCCCAGAGAGGGGCAGGAAGCCTAGGGCCGGGCCACCCCTGCCGCTGGGTGTGTGGTGGAGCCATGCCCACGCCCAGCCGGCCAGGAGGGGCCTCGTGGAAATGCGGCCTCGGGAAAAAGCCAACGGGGCAGCAGAAAGGAAAAAAAAAAAGGCTGGCCGGAAGAGGGCGGTCACTTCCTCCACAGACCTTGGATCCCACCCAGTGGTGATAAAAACTCTGAGTGGCCCTGCCCGGCCCGGACTCCGCTGCCCCCCCACGCTCAGCCCTTCCTCGGGGCGTCAGAAGCCCGCTGGACAAAGGCCTTCGAGGCCCCTACTTGTCCCCCTCAGCTGTGTGCATCCCAGACACATCAGCCCCACTGGGCTCCAGGCGGCCTCCAGTCCTACTCCCACCCTGTGCAGCAGCTCTCTCCTGCTCCCGTCTCCTTGTGTGATTGTTTTTTCAGGGTTCAGAGCAAAGCCTGCCTCCTCCTGGAAGGCCTCCTTGCATGCATTTGACAGCATGCATGAACTGAGGCCTAGTCTCTCTGGGGGGCCCTGCTCCCAGCCCTGTCGGTCACCCTGCCTCCAGGCTTGCCCCTGGGGCTCCTCTCCCACTCTGGCTACCACACAGGTCTGGCCCTGTCACCCCCTCCCTCCCCTATAAATACTCTAAGCCTTCCTGTCACCTGCAGTGGACAGTCCAGACTCTCTGGCTGGCCACTGGAGAGCTTGCCCTAGGCCTGCCCTCTTCCATCCCACAGGCTGTATCCCCACCTGGAATGGCAACCTTACCCCTCCCCGCTAAACGCTGCTTGATCTTTAAAGCACAGCTCCTTGTCACCAGCCCTTCCCCAGCCCCACGGTCCAACTCAGTCCTCTGCCTCCACCCCCAGCTCTACTGTGCCACGGTGAGCTGACCCAAGCCCTTTTCTCAGAGCAAACCATGAGCTCTTCAAGTACAGAAAAGGAAAGAGAGAGGGGAACTCATCCTTCAACCCTCGCCACGACCCGAGAGAAAGGTCTCCTTGTTCCCATTTTACAGAGGACAAAATTGAGGTGCACGGAGTCGAGGAGTCCCCCCCCCGACCCCAAGGCCACAGCGTCAGTGACTGGTGAAACTAGGGGCCTTCAGGATGCCCCCTCCTCCCTGGCTTCAAGCTTAGCCCAGTGTGTGTGGGGTGGGGGTGGGGCTGATCTCTGGGGCACAGGAAGGGAGGGGCGGCCTTGCCAAGCCGAGTCCACCCCAGGCAGATGTCTGGCTCAGACCTGGTCACCCCTGGAGCCAAGAAGGCAACTCAGTTACTTTCCAGGGGGAGATAAGCCTGAAGCTGATGCTGTCGAGGCCAACGGGGTTGTGGGGCAAGCAGCCGAAGAGGCTGAAGAGGCGGCAGGGCCCGGCGTCGCTTCCTTTTGAACACCATCACAAGGCGTGCCCGCCCACGTGGAACCCGGGAAACCAGGAGTGTCTGGTATAGAGAGGGTTGTGAAGGTGGCTGGCCCACGCCCCAGCTTTATGCCAGCACTCCCATCTTGGCCAGAAACAAAACCCCGGGCTGGAGCAGGAAGCTGGGCCCCAGCTCCCCCACCCATGCTCCTGGGGGCCCCCGCGTTGCTGCATCTCACCGGTCTCATTACACAGAGGTTGCTCAGTAAACGCTCCCTCCCATCCCTCTTCTGTGCTGATTGTGGGGTGTGCCTGCCCCCCCGTTCCCTGTGTACTTTGGGAGCATTTGGACACCAGCTATGTCGTACATGTTCTAAATGATTAATGATCATTTCTGGAGCACCTCCCATCTCCTTTTCCCCGCTCCTGAACACTTTAGATGATTTATCTCCTTCTACAACCAGACACCATTATCATGTCCTTGACAGGGTGGCAGAAGTGGGTAAGAAAGCCGGCCAGGGCGCAGTCCCCACGACTCACTAGCTGCGCATCTCCGGGCGAACGCCTCGGCCTCTCCGTGCCTTGGTAGCCTCCTGCGTAACCCGGGGGTCACAACATTGCCTACTTCACGGGCTTCTACCGAGACACCAAATAAGTAAAGAGACTTATGTGCGTGTGTGCAGAGTTGCTTCAGTCGTGTCCGAGTCTTTGCAACCCCATGGACTGTAGCCCACCGGGCTCCTCTGTCCATGGGATTCTGCAGGCCCGAGTATTAGAGTGGGGTGCCGCGCCCTCCTCCAGGGGATCTTCCGGACCCAGGGATGGAACCGGCATCTCCTGTGTCTCCTGCAGTGGCAGCACTAGTGGCACTTACTGAGCGCTCAGCAAACACCAGCTATCAGAGGGGCCGCTGAGGCTGGGACCTGCCTCCCGCCCAGGTCACTCCTGCGTGGCTGCTGACCACCGAGCCCTACCGCCTGCCCGGGATGTGTGGCCGTGGAGCTCGCACCGCCTGGGCGCTCCCTGTTTCTGCACATCCAGCTTTGGTGCTGGCTCTGCTTTGGCCGAGGCTGCAGGCAGGCGGGAGCAAGGAGCTGGATTTCAGTGGTCTGGATCTACAGCCACCTAAGTTGTGTGCAGGGCACCACGGGGTTCTGACTTGGGCCTTGGATGTCAGGAGATGTGGCTCCCAGCTTTGGAATCCCCTGACTTACCGTATTTTTCCCGCTGGGCCTCAGTTTCCCAGCCTGTCAAGTGGGCGTAAAACCTCCATGAGTGGCTCACGTCTGCTGAGAGCAGGAAATAAAATGGTGAATGCTTTCAGAAAGGTGAAATCCAGGCAGCCTTTGTGCCCATCACAGAGACAGCAGTACCCCCTGGCAGTTAAGAACAGGTTCTCAGGGTGAAGCTGGTGGGAGTTCTGGCTGCACCGGAAGGGCCGGCCAGTTTGCCAGCCTGGGCCTCAGTTTTCCCATGTGTGAAATGGACAGATAATAAACCCTTTACAGGGTTCCTGGGAAGAATATGTGCGTGAAAGGCTCAAAACCAGAGCGAGGGTGGTCATCACCGCCACACGGCATGTGCCCCCATTCCTGAGCTCCGAGAGCGGTATGGCTCATTTCCACGCGGACTGAGCAAGTCCAACCACCAGTCTTAGCTCCGGATGTTTGTAAAGCCCTCTGGTCTCTCCCATGCATTTTCTTGTATCAGGAAAAGCAAACAGAGCAGTAAGCGTTCCAGCTTCACAGCCCGTCACTCCACACCACGTGCGGCTTCAGCGAAACAAGTGCAGACCTGGGTGGTTTTTTGTTTTTTTTCCCCAACTGCCTGTGGTGCTATGATCTCTTTAAAGTAGACTTTGCTTAGTCTCAAATCCCACATTCAACGGTCGTGACAAAGTCTTAGCCAAGCACCAAGGTCTCTTCCTGCCCTCCCTTCTCCCTTCCGCAGGCCCTACAGCGAAGAGTAAGTTGGCCATCTTTTAAAACGTATTTTCCTCTTGCATCAAATATCACGGTGATTGCTCCACTCCCTCCTTCACATCCATATTCAAGTGGACGCCTCCCTCCCTCCGCACCAGCACCTCCATCGCAGCCTCCCCCACCACCCCGCCACCTCCTCCATCACACCTCACCACCTCCATCACCTTCTCCACCACTTCCACACAGGGATCCATACAGTTTACAAAAAGCCTGTCTTAAGTAACACAAAGTCTGCCAGCACTTTCGCATTTCAGAGGCAAAAGAATTTCCCCGCAAGAGGCCAGAGGCTTAAGGACTCTATGGCAGTTCAGAGACGAATAAGTCCTTTGAAAGGGTCAAATTCATTTCTGAATCTGGAGAAACAGGGAGGTACACCCTGGAACCCTTGCCTGAAAGTGTGCATAATCTGATTCTGTACTGTGGGGTTAAAAGATGGAAAAATCAAACCCTACAGACCTGGTTAGGTGTATGAACGTGCTTGGTGAGTGTGAAAACACTATGTAAGATTTTTCATCGTGATTGGGGGAAACGTATTGATTCCTGTCTTCACTGTGTGTGCACTGAACACCTGTGTGTCAGGCATCAACTGGCTCATGAAACAATTCAAATCACACCTTCACACAGGTTATGTATGTTTGAGTGAGCACCTAATAGGCACCAGGGGTCTTCCCTGGTGTCTCAGCAGTAAAAAATCCTCCTGCAACAATGGAAGACTTGGGTTTGATCCCTGGGTCAGTAATGATCCCCTGGAGGAGGAAATGGCAACCCATTACTGATATACAGCTCCAGTATTCTTGCCTGGAGACTCCCGTGGGCAGGGAGCCTGGCGAGCTGCAGTCCACGGGGCAGCAAAGAGCCAGACACGACTGAGAGCAATATGCACCTGGAGTTCTGCTGGGTGCTGGCCCCCAGATTTCTAGAAACCTGCCAACCTTCTGATTATTAATAAGGAGACAGAGGTCAGAGAATTAAGTTGTCACTGCAATGAGAACCTAGGGAAGTCTTCTCTACTTCTCCGACTTTGGCAGCACATCTGGCCGAAAGGTAATCGATCGAGTTATCCAGGGCAGGGTTTCTCCAGAGGAATGAACAGATCACCTGGAGAGCTTGTTAAAATGCAGCCTGTGGTTCAGTGGGGCTGGGCTGGGGTCTGAAACTCCGCATTCTTAAGAAGCACCTGAGTGCCACTGGGGGCTCCATGGACATCACTCAGAGCAGTGAGGTGTTTCATCTGTGCAATGAAAGTATCTGGTTCTCTGGGGACCACCTGGACCAAAGGCTGGACCACAGGCGTCTAGGTTCAGGGAGGAGAGTCACGACTGCAAAAAGCTTCATGTCCATTTGGATTCTGGCCTCCTCGCAAGCTCCCAGCACAGCTGGTCAAAGTCACAAAAATTCTAGCCTCTGCCGTTTTCAGTCCCAGAAAATCCCAAAGAACTGCCCGAACCTCTGTCCCAGGCCTTTATTTTTGTGAACAACACATAACTTATGAAGACCTACTAAGTGCTGGGTTCTATATTAGACACCAGGGCTGCAGGCGTCAGCAGAGCAGACACCGGCCGTGCTCTGGAGCCATCACCCTGGCAAGGGGTCATTTCTGGGCCTTTACTCCCCAAGTGAGGGACAGGAAGGCACATAGTGGATACACTGGCGAAATTGCCTGATGGTTGGTGGTTTACTTGCTAAGTTGTGTCCAACTCCTGTGACCTTATGGACTATAGTCTGCCAGGCTCCTCTCCCATGGGATTCTCCAGGCCAGAATACTGGAGTGGGTAGCCATTCCCTTCTCCAGGGGATCCTCCCCAACCAGGGATTGAACTCAGGTCTCCCGCATTGCAGGCGGATGCTTTGCTTTCTGAGCCACCAGGGAAGCCTGCCAAATGCCAAGCTGCCCCACCCGCGAGCTCCTTCCACCGGCCGGGGCTGCTGCTGGCCTGCACTCTGGCACACGGCAGGGTCACAACCAAACTACTCCATGACCAAGCCACAGCTTGAGCTGGGCCCCGGAGATACAGACGTGGGGCAACCAGGGCCAGAACGTCAGACAAGTTCATTTTAACTCTTAGCTTACTCGTTTTCCTCAAATGTTACATGGGAAGAATTTTGCTACCAGCTTCATAAGGTTGTGGGGCGACTTAAATGAGTCAACGTGCAGACACAGAGCTTAACACTTTGCGGGGCACACAGCAGGTGCTCCGTAAGGGCTGACTGCCAGTTATAGACGAGACAGCCTCCAACAGCTGATAGAAGGAAGCCTTCCTATGACTTTCAAAACACCCCACTGTCTGTGCCGCTAAACAGACGCGGCCTCCCTTTCACCCTGCCTCGCTGAACTCCC
>SJXQ01000956.1:181573-227362 GCA_006408695.1 Aepyceros melampus
TTATTAAATTGTTTATTCTCCTGCAAGGCTGTTGCTTCACTGTATAAAAATAGCACCAGCAAACACAGTATATTGCAAAATTAAGATAGTAATATTCTTCATTGGACACTATACAACTAACAAACTTTTCTCCACTGGCAGTTATTTCTAGTGGGAAGATAATTTTGACCCAAATCCAAGAATAGCTGTAAACAAGTTACAATGTCATATAAGGTTTAAGATAACCATGTTATCCTTGAATTACATAATTTTTGTAATTAATTTTACCAGAGATAATTTCAGGAATTCTGAATATTATAATTGGAGCCTAGCCTAAAAATCACAGGATGCTGTGGAAAAGACGCGCAGTGTTTATCTGAAGTCATTAGAAAGTTAAGGGGTATTTTCTTCAGGAAACATTGTTACAAGTAGTTTCTTTTGCTAAAAGTTGCTTTTTAAATATCTATCCACCACTAATTTAAGACAACTATGCTAGATTAAGTTGTTTCAAAGTAGTTTATTTAGGGGTTCCATTTTCACTCCTCAATAGATTTTATGTATTTCTCATATGCGTCTTCACTCATTAGTTCATCTAGTTCTGAAGGGTTACTGACTGTCATCTTGATCAGCCAACCATCTTCATAACAAGACTTGTTGACAAGTCCTGGATTTTCTGCTAGAGCTTTATTAATTATCAGTTACTTCTCCTGATAGAGGAGAATAGAGTTCACTAGCAGCAGTTCACACTTTCCAAAGACCAAACTCCTCTTGTTTGTTCAACTTTGTCCCAACTTCAGGCAGACTACAGTAAACATCTCCCAAAGCTTTCTGTGCAAAACTGCTGATTTCCGCTGTTCCAATACCATTTTCTGTTGTTACCCATTCGTGTTTTTCTGTGAATTTCCGCACCGACAGCAGAGCAGGGCCGGTGCGCAGCGCCCGGACGGGACCCGCTGGCAGTCCCCAGGGCCGCGGCGAGCAGGGCGCGCTGGGTGCCGAGATGGCGCGCAGGCTGCGCCATGTTCGCGCGGGTGCAGAGGGTCTCCGCGCGCCACCTAGAGCACCCCGGCCGGCCGGAAGGAGAGTATTTTGAAAAACAATAGCAACCTGAGACCTGTCTAGATGGAGCTTATCTATTTCCATATGTTTGTAGCCCAGGAACGCTGTATGGCCTGCAGTAGAGCAATGGTCTGGGTCTGACATCATGAGCAGTGGCAGAGATCAGGTATTTCAAGAAGGCTCCCCACCTGCAAGTGGAAGTAAGATGAGAACAGGTTGAGGTTAGCTTAAATAGAGACACTAAGAGAGACGTGTCTCCTCTAGATGTCATGTCATGGATCGCCATATGCCGAACAAGCAGAGGACTTGAGACTGTTTCACATTCTATAGCATGAGGCTCTGAAGCCCATTGAGAAGGAGCTGTGGGACATAGGCAAAATAAGGCAACAAGGCAAGACTGTTGGCCAAAAGAGCTGAGAGCGACAGGGTCCCATCTCCCATTGCACATCAGTCCACTCTACATTGATGCTTCCAGTGTTTGGAATGTTCAAATGCTTCACTCCCTCCTTCATTCCTCTCCCTACAGTTCTCTTACCACAAAGCCAACTATCTTCCTCAAATATCTCCTGATAGAAGGGGTATGTCAATCAACCTTGAAAATGAGTACTTTATGAATTCACTGTAACTGTAAACTCACTTTAGTTCCTATCTACTGTGCAGTGGAGTCAGACATCAAGGTAATTGAGTAGGAGCTGCTGTGATGGCTATTCGCAACTCCTGAAGGCTTCAGGCATACTACTGTTTCCAGGGAAAGTGTGACTTCCTCTGAGGAGGGAGGGAGGGAAAGAGGAGGTGGGAATAGAAAGGGAGAGAAAGAGAATATTCTTTTCTTAATTAATTTATTATTATTATTATTGTTTGCACAGGGTGTTCATTGGTGCATACGTGCTTTCTCTACTTGTGGTGAGCAGTGGCTATTATTCATTGTGGTGTCACTGTGGTGGCTTCTCTTGTTGCAAAGCACAGGCTCTAGGCATGAGGGCTTCCTTAGTTGCAGCAAGCAGGATCAGTAGTTTCAGTGTGTGGCTCTTAGGGCACGTGGACGTCAGTAGTATTGGCACACAGGCTCAGTAGTTGTGTCTCACCGGCCCTAGAGTGCATGGGCTTTAGTCGTCGTGGCTCTTGCGTTTTGCTGCTCCACAGCATCTGTAAACTTCCTGGACCAGGGATGGAACCCATGTCCTCCACATCAGCAGGCAGATTCCTATCCACTGCACCACTAGGGAAGTCCAAGGATATTCTTTTTATAAATCTTACAGAGGCCTTGCTGTATAAATGTGAATACATGAATTTGCTATTTTTCAGTAAGGCAGACATTGACAGGAAGAAAAAAAAAGAACAAAATTGCAGTGAACTTACACCAAAGGCCCAAGAAGGTGGAAAGTGTAAAGAAGAAAAGATGCGGTTGGAGAAAAGGGGATAGGAAGGATCGATCAAAGGATTAATAGTAAAAAAAAAAAAAAAGAATCTAGGAAGAAACAGTCATTACTTCAGTTTGGGGAGAGAGGTACTGAAACTGACTTCAGAGAGACAGCAGTGAGTGATCCTGAAGAGGTATTTTAGTTCCCCCCAAGGAACAGAGCATGGGGTAAAAACCTGGAATCCTAGCCATTAGGCCAGCAAGGGCTAGAGGCTACAAGCAAAGTGGCCCAGCTCTATAACCCCTTTGAAAGCAAGAATGTTTGAAGGAGACAAAAATTGTAAAATCTGTACAAAATTCATTATTAGAAACACAGCACAACAGAGTGAGAGCACACAGAGAAGCTGTTTATTTAAGACAGGAGCATGGCAGGAAATACACACCCAGCAAGAAAGGGAATGGACATCCTCTCTAATGAGGAGTAGAGCAGTAAGTCAGAAGCCAGGTAGAGATATACACGTGAGAGGAGTGTGGGTGTCCTGAATGAGAAGAGTAGTAAAGAGGTGATTGAAATCACTTATTCAGGACAGTCCTTCTAGGTCTTTGCTTCCTTTGGCCACCTAGTTGGGTTCCTCCCTTCTGACCCCTAAGAAGTTTTCTTGCTCGTGTGCAGACAGGAAAGTCTTCCATGACCTCAGGAGGAGATAAGAGGTTATCTCTTTACTTCAGCAGATGTCGGCTTTCACCACTAGCTTTGTCCTTGGAGTGTCTGGGTGAGAACAAAGCTTAAAATCTACTGCACTTGACAAACACCAGCTGTCCATCCCAGGGACTCAGAACCCTCCTACCTCAGAACCACGTGTCTGTGCCATTTAATTGGATGTAGAACTGGCAGGGTAGGGATTGGGGATGGAAGTCTATCTCTGGACAATAAAAGGAAGCAATTTAGCAAGGAATGGTAAGTCATACTACTTGTTTCAGGTGAGGTGTCGCCTAAGACTTTGATAAAATCCCCAGGTAGGTGGCTCTGGGGCTCAAGTCTGCAATTTCAGAAACTCAGCTTTCCTGATTCATTCATAAGTCTAAAGAATCAATTCAATAAAATCCCCAAGAGACAGTGTACAATAAATAAAAATTCCACTACCTGACAATTCACCCTACTGTCAGCAGAGGGCGCACCTTCTCTATGAAGACAATTCAAATTAAAAACTTGCTTCAGGACAGTTAATAGATGAACCTTAGCTAGAACAAATAATTTCACAATTTGTATGGAAACACAAAAAACCTTGAATAGCCAAAGCCATCTTGAGAAAGAAGAATGGAACTGGAGGAATCAACCTGCCTGACTTCAGGCTCTACTACAAAGCCACAGTCATCAAGACAGTATGGTACTGGCACAAAGACAGAAATATAGATCAATGGAACAAAATAGAAAGCCCAGAGATAAATCCACACACCTATGGACAACTTATCTTCGACAAAGGAGGCAAAAATATACAGTGGATTAAAGACAATCTTTTTAACAAGTGGTGCTGGGAAAACTGGTCAACCACTTGTAAAAGAATGAAATTAGATCACTTTCTAACACCATACACAAAAATAAACTCAAAATGGATTAAAGATCTAAACGTAAGACAAGAAACTATAAAACTCCTAGAGGAGAACATAGGCAAAACACTCTCTGACATAAATCACAGCAAGATCCTCTATGATCCACCTCCCAGAATGGCCTTTGTTTCAAAGTCTGTTTTATCTTATATGAGTATTGCTACTTCTGCTTTCTTTTGGTCTCCATTTACATGAAATATCTTTTTCCAGCCCTTCACTTTCAGTCTGTATGTGTCCCTTGTTTTGAGGTGGGTTTCTTGTAGACAGCATGTATAGCTGTCTTGTTTTTGTATCCATTCAGCCAGTCTTTGTCTTTTGGTTGGGACATTTAACCCATTTACATTTAGGGTAATTATTGATAAGTATGATCACCATTTACTTTATTATTTTGGGTTTGAGTTTATAAAACATTTCTGTGTTTCCTGCCTAGAGAATATCATTTAGCATTTGTTGAGCTGGTTTGGTGGTGCTGAATTCTCTCAGCTTTTGCTTGTCTGTAAAGCTTTTGATTTCTCCTTCATATTTGAATCAGATCCTTGCTGGGTATAGTAATCTGGGTTGTCAGTTTTTCTCTTTCATCACTTTAAGTATGTTCTGCCATTCCCTGCTGGCCTGAAGAGTTTCTATTGAAAGATCAGCTGTTGTCCTTATGGGAATCCCCTTGTGTGTTATTTGTTGCTTTTCCCTTGCTGCTTTTATTATTTGCTCTTTGGGTTTGACCTTTGTTAACTTGATTAATATGTGTCTTGGGGTGTTTCACCTTGGATTTATCCTGTTTGGGACCCTCTGGGTTTCTTGGACTTGGGTGGCTATTTCCTTCCCCATTTTCAGGAAGTTTTCAACTGTTATCTCCTCAAGTATTTTTGAGGACATGGCCTTTCTTTTTGTCTTCTTCTGGGACTCCTATGATTCAAATGTGGGATGTCTAACATTGTCACAGAGGTCTCTGAGGTTGTCCTCATTTCTTCTAATTCTTTTTTCCTCTCTGCTTCATTTATTTCCACCATTCTATCTTCCACCTCACTTATCCTATCTTCTACCTCAGTTTTTATACTGTTGGTTCCCTCCAGAGTGCTTTTGATCTCAGTTATTGCATTATTCATTATTGATTGATTCTTTTTTATTTCTTCTAGTTCCTTGTTAAACATTTCTTGCATCTTCTCAATCCTTGTCTGTAGTCTATTTATCTCTAACTCCATTTTGTTTTCAAGATTTGAATCATCTTTACTATCATTATTCTGAATTCTTTTTCAGGTAGACTCCCTATCTCCTCCTCTTTTGTTTGGTTTGGTGTGCATTTATCATGTTTCTTTACCTACTGAATCTTTCTCTGCCTTTTCATTTTTTTTAGATTGCTCTGTTTGGGGTGGCCTTGCTGTATGCTGGAAGTGTGTGTTTCCTTTTTATTGTGGTGGTTACTCCCTGTGGGTGGGGTTGGACAAGTGGCTTTTCAAGGTGTCCTGGTTAGGGAAGCTTGAGTTGGTGTTCCAGTGGGTGGAGTTGGATCTCTTCTCTCTGGAGTGCAATAAGATGTCCAATAGTGAGTTTTGAGGTGTCTATGAGTTTGGTATGACTTTGAGCAGCCTGTATTCTAATGCTGAGGTCTATGTTCCTGCATTGCTGGAAAATTAGCGTGGTATGTCTTGCTCTGGAAGTTGTTGGCTCTTGGGTGGAGGTTGGCTTCAGTGTAAGTATGGAGGCTTTTGGATGAGCTCTTGTCAGTTAATGTTCCCTGGTGTCATGAATTTTCTGGTGTTTTCAAGTTTTGAATTTAAGCCTCCTCCCTCTGGCTTACAGTCTTATTCTTACAGTAGCCTCAAGACTTCTCCATCCATACAGCACTGGTGATAAAACATCTAGGTTAATGGTGAAAAGATTCTCCACAGTGAGGGACACCAGAGAGGTTCACAGAGTTGCATGGAGAAGAGAAAAGGGAGGAGGGAAATAGAGGTGATCAAGAACAGAAGAGGGAAAATCAAAAAGGCAGAGAGCAATCTAGCCAGTAATCAATTCCCTATAAGCTCTCCACAGTCTGGTACACCCAGGAGGTTCACTGAGTTACATAGAGAAGAGAAGAGGGAGAAGGGAGATAGAGGTGATCAGGAGGAGAAGAGGGGCAGTCAAAAGGGGAGAGACCAATCAAGCCAGCAATCAGATCCCTGCTGGGGTCCTGCCCCAGTGGATCCAGGGGTATTCAAAGCGGAGACAGAGCAGGCGAGATAGGACAGGACAGGTAGCTCAGGACAGAATAGGATAGTAGGAAATTAGTACAAAAATAGAAGGCTGAATAACTTAGTTTACGGGGAAAGCCAATAAAACCTCAAGACAAGAGGTTTGCACCATCTACGTGGGCCACTGGCGTCCACTTGAGTCTCTAAAGGGGACCCCACCGTGGGCCCTCTTTTCTTGTGTAACTTATAGCCAGGGCAAATAAGTAGATGTGGTGAGCCTCCCACTCCAGATGGGAATTCAGCCTGGAATTAAAGTACAAGAGGACAGAGACAGAGAGACATGGGGGGATCCAGATATCTTTAAAGAAGAAGCTCGGGAAAACGAGTCATTTGAGAGGCTGGTCCGTGAAGCTGGTCTGAAAAACTGCTCAGAGAAAACTGTTCCCGAGAAAAACTGGTCCAAAACTTTATCTTTCACATGTCCTTTTTATACAATGAAGATCAATGGTTTTCACAAATTTTGGCAATGACAGCAGCCCTGACTCTTATTGAGAGCAGGCTTAGTCTCTGCATACCTAATTATATACACAGGTCTTAGGTAATTTACATCATCTCCCAGCCAAAAGGCCAATTTGACAATTTACAGCTCTTTTCTGATAAGTGTTATTTCTTCCAAGGTCTGGCGCCATTCTCGGGAGGCACTAAACAAAGTTGCATTCTCACATAGCAAGGACACAGCAAGCAAGAGTACAATGATTTATAAAAGAACAATTAACTCAAAAGCCTAGTGTTGCTAACATCAAAAAAACTACTACATATCTATTTCCAAACATTGTTGTATAGCAGAAACTTCCAGGTGCAGATAAGGAGGTCTGGCAGCAATTATTGAGGCAACAGTGAAGTCTATCCTTAGAAGAGGTTTGTAACTTTAAAACACTTCAAGGCCCTTTTGCCTCTCACAGCTGGGGGTTACAAGAAATTCACAGGCTTGTAAAAGGTCAGGGGAACCTGTTTAGGCAGGCTAGAGTATTATCAAAAAAGGGGGGTTGGGCTGAAACACTCCTTTCAAATGCAGGAAGCTAAAGTTTGAATTAACTCTTTCTGAGAAACTGGCAGAGAACAGTGGAGAAACAGACAAATACAGAACAAATTTTTATTATTGGGGCACATGCTCAGGAAAAACCAGGGAGAAATCCGATGACTCAGATTGCTCTGCCATCTGAGTGTGCCTCGTGACTCTGTCACGGTTGGGATTCCTCACACTTGTCCCCAACAGATCCCTAAGTGTTCTCCACAGGCCAGAACACCCGGAGAGATTCACAGAGTTAGGTAGAGAAGAGACGGGGAAGGGAGGAGATAGAGATGACCTGAGGGAGAAAAGGGAGAATAAAAAGGAGAGAGAGCATTCAAGCAAGTAATCAAACCCCTAAGTAAAAATTGGTACTGAAGATTAGGTTCTTAAAGGTACAAAATTGATAACAAATACCAAAAAGCAAAGATTAAAAATCTAGAGTAGAGGTTAGACTCTCAAAAATACAATGTTAAAAATACAAAACAAAATCAATCAAAAAAATTATAAAAAATATATGTGTGAAATCTGCTTTAAATATAAGGTCTTTTTTTGCAAGGTAATAGGTTATAGAATTGAAAATTAAAGAAGTAATAAAGAATTTAAAAATAAAAAAGTTTAAAAATAATAATAGTAAAAATATATCTAGAAATTATTCTGGAGCTCTGAGGGCAGTGTGGGGTCAGTTCAATTTTAGATAGTTCCTTGTTCCAGCTTATACTTCTTCTCATGGTCTATAGGACCCTTCCAATGCTTAGTCAATGCTAATTACAGGGTTTTAATCTGTAGAACCTGTTACTTTCAGAGCAGCTCCTTCTTCTTTGTTTACTTTGGCTTCCTCTGTTTGCAAGTCTCTTCAGGGTCTAATTTCCATCCTGACACAAGGGGGTGAAGATGGTCACTTAATTAGGCTCACTTGTTAAGTTGTGCTGTGGAGAGGGAGGAACACTGCAGAGAAATATCACTGGTGTGTGTGGGGAGTGTTCGCAGTGTATGGACCACACTGGGTTTGCCCCCACTCACAGTGTGTGTGCTTCCAGTCTACACTGCTCAGGTTCCAGGTTGCTCTGAAAGGGAACTGTCCAAAGTGGGCCCTGAGTTGCATGCACTTCCTAGGTCTAAGCTGCTCAGGTTCAGGTTCTTTGGTACTCCACAAAGGCACAGACTTTGTTGGGTCTGCTTTTGTACCCTGCCAGGTCCAAGGAGCTCAGGTGACCAGATGCTTGGCGAGCACACTCTCCCAGGTGGTCTGTGCATCTTAATCACATCCCAGGTCCCAGCACTCGGTTTCCTGGGTGCAGCGTGAGAGTGCTATCTCACGTGTACCATATGTCTCCCCCGAGGAGCTGATCTCAGGCTGTGAGCCTCCTGGCAGATGTCAACCATCCAGGATCCCAGGAAGACTTGGTTAGCAACTGGGAGCCTGGACACAGTTTGGTAGAGGATGCTGTCTCTGGGGCCAAGATTGCCCTTTGCCTTCCGGCTCTGGCTGCCGCCTGCCTGTCCCTCTGCCTCTGGAGGGGACAGGGGCCTGTCTGCAGCTGGCTAGCACTCTCTCTCTCTCACTCTCTTGCTCTCTCGCTCTCTCGCTCTGGCTATCCTACAGATTGGGTTGCTATCTCACATTAGCACCTTCAGATTGTTCTCAGGGCATTCAGGCCCAGCCTTTACCCTAAGCATGTAACCTGTACCTCCCACACTTGCTGGTGGCAGATCCAAGCATTGGGGCTATTTCTCTGCTAGGAGTTGTGGTTAAGGCATCTATTCTGTGGGGTTTTTTCCCCCCTCCTTTTTATGTTGCATTTCTTCTTCTTGGGAATGGTTTTGATCACTGTCTCCTGTACAGTGTCACAAACCTCTGTCCATAGTTCTTCAGGCACTGTCTATCAGATCTAATCCCTTGAATCTGTTTGTCATTTCCACTGTATATTTGTAAGGAATTTGATTTAGCTCATACGTGAATGCAAAAGGCAAAATGGTTGTTTGAAGAGGCCTTACAAATAGCTGAGAAAAGAAGAGAAGGTAAAGGCAAAGGAGAAAAGGAAAGATATACCCATTTGAATGCACAGTTCCAAAGAATAGCAAGGAGAGATAAGAAAGCCTTCCTCAGTGATCAATGCAAAGAAGTAGAGAAAATCAATAGAATGGGAAAGACTAGAGGTCTCTTCAAGAACACTAGAGATACCAGGGGAACATTTCCTGCAAAGATGAGCACAATAAAGGACATAAATTGCATAACCCTAACAGAAGCAGTTAAGCGAAGAGTTGACTCATTGGAAAAGACCCTGATGCTGGGAGGGATTGGGGGCAGGAGGAGAAAGGGACGACCGAGGATGAGATGGCTGGATGGCATCACAGACTCAATGGACGTGAGTCTGAGTGAACTCCGGGAGTTGGTGATGGACAGGGAGGCCTGGCGTACTGCGATTCATGGGGTTGCAAAGAGTCGGACACGACTGCGCGACTGAACTGAACTGAACAGAAGCAGACGATATTAAGAAGAGGTGCCAAGAATACAAAGAAGAACTATACAAAAAAGATGTACATGACCCAGATAGTCACGATGGTGTGATCACTCACCTAGAGCCAGACATCCTGGAATGCAAAGTCAAGTGGACCTTAGGAAGCATCACTACGAACAAAGCTAGTGGAGGTGATAGAATTCCAGTTGAGCTCTTTCAAATCCTAAAAGATGATGTTATTACAATGTTACACTCAATATGCCAGCAAATCTGGAAAACTCAGCAGTGGCCACAGGACTGGAAAAGGTCAGTTTTCATTCCAATCCCAAAGAAAGGCAATGCCAAAGAATGCTCAAACTACTGCACAATTGCATTCATCTCACATGCTAGCAAAGTAATGCTCAAAATTCTCCAGGCCAGGCTTCAACAATACGTGAACCGTGACCTTCCAGATGTTAAAACTGGATTTAGGAAAGGCAAAGGAACCAGAGATCAAATTGCCAACATCCGCTGGATCATTGAAAAAGCAAGAGAGTTCCAGAAAAACATCTACTTTATTGACTATGTTAAAGCCTTTGACTGTGTGGCTCACAACAAACTGTGGAAAATCCTTCAAGAGATGGGAATACTAGACCACCTGGACTGCCTCCTGAAAAACGTGTATGCAGGTCAAGAAACAAAGATTAGAACTGGACGTGGAACGACAGACTGGTTCCAAATTGGGAAAGGAGTACATCAAGGCTGTATATTGTCACCCTGCTTATTTAACTTCTATGCAGAGTACATCATGAGAAACGCTGGATTGGAAGAAACACAAGCTGGAATCAAGATTGTCGCGACTGAACTGAACTGAACAGAAGCAGACGATATTAAGAAGAGGTGCCAAGAATACAAAGAAGAACTATACAAAAAAGATGTACATGACCCAGATAGTCACGATGGTGTGATCACTCACCTAGAGCCAGACATCCTGGAATGCAAAGTCAAGTGGACCTTAGGAAGCATCACTACGAACAAAGCTAGTGGAGGTGATAGAATTCCAGTTGAGCTCTTTCAAATCCTAAAAGATGATGTTATTACAATGTTACACTCAATATGCCAGCAAATCTGGAAAACTCAGCAGTGGCCACAGGACTGGAAAAGGTCAGTTTTCATTCCAATCCCAAAGAAAGGCAATGCCAACGAATGCTCAAACTACTGCACAATTGCATTCATCTCACATGCTAGCAAAGTAATGCTCAAAATTCTCCAGGCCAGGCTTCAACAATACGTGAACCGTGACCTTCCAGATGTTAAAACTGGATTTAGGAAAGGCAAAGGAACCAGAGATCAAATTGCCAACATCCGCTGGATCATTGAAAAAGCAAGAGAGTTCCAGAAAAACATCTGCTTTATTGACTATGTTAAAGCCTTTGACTGTGTGGCTCACAACAAACTGTGGAAAATCCTTCAAGAGATGGGAATACTAGACCACCTGGACTGCCTCCTGAAAAACGTGTATGCAGGTCAAGAAACAAAGATTAGAACTGGACGTGGAACGACAGACTGGTTCCAAATTGGGAAAGGAGTACATCAAGGCTGTATATTGTCACCCTGCTTATTTAACTTCTATGCAGAGTACATCATGAGAAACGCTGGATTGGAAGAAACACAAGCTGGAATCAAGATTGGCGGGAGAAATATCAATAACCTCAGAAAAACAGATGATACCACTCTTATGGCAGAAATTGAAGAACTAAAGAGCTTCTTCATGAAAGTGAAAGAAGAGAGTGAACAAGTTGGCTTAAAACTCAACATTCAGACGTCTAAGATCATGGTATCCGGTTCCCTTCACTTCATAGGAAATTGATGGGGAAACAGTGGAAACAGTGAGAGACTTTTTGGGGGGCCCCAAACTCACTGTAGATGGTGACTGCGGTTGTGAAACTAAAAGTCACTTGCTCCTTGGAAGAAAGGTTATGACCAACCTAGACAGCATATTAAAAAAAGAGACATTATTTCATGAACAAGGGTCCACCTAGTCAAAGCTGTGGTGTATCCAGTAATCATGTATGGATGTGAGAGTTGGACTATAAAGAAAGTTGAGGGCCAAAGAATTGATGCTTTTGAACTGTGGTGTTGGAGAAGACTCTTGAGAGTACCTTGGACAGCAAGGAGATGAAACCAGTCCATCCTGAAGGAAATCAGTCCTGAATATTCATTGGAAGGACTGATGTTGAAGCTGAAACTCCAATACTTTGGCCACCTAATGTGAATGACTGACTCATTTGAAAAGACCCTGATGCTGGGAAAGATTGAAGGTAGGAGGAGAAGGGGACGACAGAGGATGAGATGTTTGGATGGCATCACCAATGCAATGGATGTCAGTTTGAGTAAACTCTGGGAGCTGCAGATGGACAGGGAGGCCTGGCTTGCTGCAGTCCGTGGGGTCACAACGTGTTGGACACAACTGAGTGACTGAACTGAACTGAACTAATTTTGTACTCCAAGGCCAAATTTGCCTGTTACTCTCGGTATCTCTTTTCTTCCTACTTTTGCATTCCAGTCCCCTATGATGAAAAGGACATCATTTTTAGGTTTAGTATCAGAAGGTCTTGTAGGTCTTCATAGAACCTTTCAACTTCAGCTTCAGCATTACTAGTTGGGGCATAGGCTTGGATACTGTGATATTGAATAGTTTGCTTGGAAATGAACAGAGATCATTTTGTCATTTTTGTGATGGTGGAGGAGAATGATGTCCACTCATCTTCTGTGAGAACTCCAAAATTACAACTTGCTGCCAAACAACCATCCACAGGAGAATGGTGGATCCCACCAAAAAAAAAAAAGATACCACACATCCAAGGGCAAAGGAGAAGCCCCAGCAAGGTGGTTGCGGCTACTGCTGCTAAGTCGCTTCAGTCGTGTCCGACTCTGTGCAACCCCAGAGACAGCAGCCCACCAGGCTCCGCTGTCCCTGGGATTCTCCAGGCAGGAACACTGGAATGGATTGCCCTTTCCTTCTCCAATGCATGAAAGTGAAAACTGAAAGTGAAGTCGCTCAGTCGTGTCTGACTCAGTGACCCCATGGACTGCAGCCTACCAAGCGCCTCTGTCCATGGGATTTTCCATGCAAGAGTACTGGAGTGGGGTGCCTGCCAGAGATACTTGGAGGGCTCAAATAAAACCGTGTGTGTGCCAGGACCAGGCGACCCCAGAGAGACTAAGCAAGACTTGCCTTAGAGTGTTGAATGTCTCCTACAGAGGAATGGGTCAGCAGTGGCCTGCTGCAGAGGCAGGGGCTCTGTGTGCAGCAGACCTGGGTCTCACAGCATGTGGCATAAGCCTTCTTGGAGGAGGTCACCATTCAGTTCAGTTCAGTTCAGTTGCTCAGTCGTGTCCGACTCTTTGCGACCCCATGAATCGCAGCACACCAGGCCTCCCTGTCCATCACCAACTCCCGGAGTTCACTCAGACTCACGTCCACTGAGTCTGTGATGCCATCCAGCCATCTCATCCTCGGTTGTCCCCTTCTCTTCCTGCCCCCAATCCCTCCCAGCATCAGAGTCTTTTCCAATGAGTCAACTCTTTGCATGAGGTGGCCAAAGTACTGGAGTTTCAGCTTCAGCATCATTTCTTCCAAAGAAATCCCAGGGCCGATCTCCTTCAGAATGGACTGGTTGGATCTCCTTGCAGTCCAAGGGACTCTCGAGAGTCTTCTCCAACACCACAGTTCAAAAGCATCAATTCTTCGGTGCTCAGCCTTCTTCACAGTCCAACTCTCACATCTATTCATGGCCACAGGAAAAACCATAGCCTTGACTAGACGGACCTTAGTCGGCAAAGTGATGTCTCTGCTTTTGAATATGCTATCTAGGTTGCTCATAACTTTTCTTCTAAGGAGTAAGCGTCTTAATTTCATGGCTGCAGTCACCATCTGCAGTGATTTTGGAGCCCCCAAAAATCAAGTCTAACACTGTTTCCACTGTTTCTCCATCTATTTCCTATGGAGTGATGGGACCCCACCAAAGAGCCTCTGAGCACAGCACCCACAAACTGCAAAACAATTATACTGAATAAATTCTCACACTGTTAAGAAAGTTCTAGGACCCACAACAGACTTCCAATCTGAGAATCTGGCAAAGGTACTGAGACCTCCCAGAGAATTTGACTTTGGAGGCCAGTGGGATTTTATAAACCTTCTACAGGACTGGGGAAACACAGTCTTGGAGGGCACAAACAAAACCTTGTGCACCCCAGGACCCAGGAGAAAGGAGCAGTGACCCGACAAGAGACTGAGCCAGACTTTCCTCTGAGTTACCAGGAGTCTCCAGAGAAAGCGTGGATTGGTGGTGCCTGCTGCAGGGTTGGGAGCACTGAGTGCAGCAGTGCGTGCATGGGACCTTTTGAAGGAGATCACCATTATCTTTACTACCTCCACCATAGTTTGGTCTCTTATGAGCTGGGGCTTCCCTGATAGCTCAATTGGTAAAGAATCCATCTACAATGCAAGAGACCCTGGTTCGATTCTTGAGTCAGGAAGGACTGGAGGAGGGACAGGCTACCTACTCCAGTATCCTTGGCTTTCCCTTGTGGCTCAGCTGGTAAGAATCTGCCTGCAATGTGGGAAACCTGGGTTTAATCCCTGGGTTGGGAAGATCCCCTGGAGGAGGGAAAGGTTACCCATCCAGTATTCTGGCCTGGAGATTCCATGGACTATAGTCCATGGGATCACAAAGAGTTGGACACAACTAAATGACTGTCACATAGTTTGGGCTCAGGTCAAACAACAGGGAAGGAACATAGCCCCACCCATCAGCAAAAAAATTGAATTAATGATTTACTGAGCATGGCTTGCCCATCAGAATAAGACTTAGTTTCCCCCATAGTCAGTCTCTCCCATTAGGAGGCTGTCATAAGCCTCTTATCCTCATCCATCAGAGGGCAGACAGGATGAAAATCACAACCACAGAATACTAACCAAACTGACTGCATGGACCACAGCCTTGTCTAAATCAGTGAAACTAAGAGCCATGCTATGTAAGGCCACCCAAGATGGGCAGGTCATGGTGGAGAGTTCTGACAAAACGTGGTCCACTGGAGAAGGGAATGGCAAATCACTTCAGTATTTTTGCCTTGAGAAACCCATGAACAGTATGAAAAAGCAAAAAGATATGACACTGAAAGATGAACTCCTCAGGTCCATAGGTGCCCAATATGCTACTGGAGAAGAGTGGAAAAATAACTCCAGAAAGAAGAGATGGAGCCAAAGCTAAAGCAATGCCCTGTTGCAGATGTGACTGGTGATGGAAGTAAAGTCCGATGCTATAAAGAACAATCTTGCATAGGAACCTGGAATGTTAGGTCCGTGCATCAAGGAAAATTCAGTTCTTCAGTTCAGTTTAGTCGCTTAGTCATGTCCAACTCTTTGCGACCCCATGCATCACAGCATGCCAGGCTTCCCTGTCCATCACCAACTCCTGGAATTCACTCAGACTCACATCCACCAAGTCAGTGAGGCCATGCAGCCATCTCATCCTCTGTCGTCCCCTTCTCCTCCTGCCCCCAATCCCCCCCAGCATCAGAGTCTTTTCCAATGAGTCAACTCTTTGCATGACGTGGCCAAAGTACTAGAGTTCCAGCTTTAGCATCATTTCTTCCAAAGAAATCCCAGGGCTGATCTCCTTCAGAAATGGATTGATTGGATCTCCTTGCAGTCCAAGGGACTTCAAGAGTCTTCTCCAACACCACAGTTCAAACACATCAAGGAAAATTGGAAGTGGTCAAACAGGAGATGGCAAGAGTGAAATTGATGTTTTAGGAAATCAGTGAACTAAAATAGACTGGAATGGGTGAATTTAATTCACTTGACCAATATATCTACTACTGTGGGCAAGAATCCCTTAGAAAAAATGAAGTAGCCCTCATAGTCAACAGAAGAGTCTGAAATGTAGTACTTGGATGCAATCTCAAAAATGATAGAATGATCTCTGTTCTTTTCCAAGGCAAACCATTCTTCATCATATCCCTAATTATTATATTTTAACAGAACCTACCATTTTTTAAAATTATCCTGTTTTTAAAATTAACAAAAACTTTTTCTCAGATCAGGATCCTTGTCTGTTGTTCACTTAGTAATATTCTCAGAAACTAGAAGAGTGCCTTCACATACTGTTGGATACTTAATTTTTTTTAGGTGAATGAATCATAGCATATACCCACTTTGTGTTATTAATATTTCCTCTCTCTCTGAAAACTGTAAACTCCAAAATAGTCAGAACCTGCCTTTAATAGTAGGAACAATGCCTGCCTTGCTCACCATTGTATATTTTGAGTTTAATAAGAATAAGAATAAGAATTTAATAATAAGAATTTAATAAATATTTATTGGCTAAATGAATAAATGACCAGTTTGTTGACTGAGACTAAAGTCAAAGAGGTTACTTTGAAGATTATTGCAGTAATCAATTAAAAAATAACAAGGCCCTTAACAAAATCCATGGCAGAAGAGAATGAGAGATTTAAGAAATGAGCAGGAGGGACTTTCCTGGTGGTCCAGTGATTAAGACTCCCAGCTTCCACTGCAGGGGTTGCAGGTGGAATTCTTGATGGGGGAAACTAAGATCTTGCATGATGCATGCAGTACAGCAAAAAGATAAAGCAATAAAGGAAAAAAAAAAACAGGAGATGTTCTGGAGAAGACTCAGTACCTATTATAAAGCATTGGTTGTGAAAATGGAGGGTCAAAGTTGGGTGAGAGTGCAGATTTACATTTACAAAGATAGGGAAGACAGACTTAGAGTAGACTGGATAAGGTGAAGAAATGAGGCGAGATAAGGGAAAAAAGTGGTGAGTTTAGCTTTGCACTTGAGCTTGTGATGCCTATACATTATCCAGCAGAAATTTTAATATTAATAAGATACATAGGTGCTCAGGAGAGATGTTTAACTGGCTTTACAGATTAGTGTGGTAGGAGGAAGGAAAAGGGAGGGGAACTGTATCATGGAAGCTGAAGGGGGAAATGGCAAGAATGAAAGAGTGATAACAGTATCAAATGATACAGAAAGTTTTAATAAATAGAAACTACAAAATGTTCATTGGAATTAAAATTCAAATCTATTGATGATCATATGAGAACGAGTCCATTTGAGTGATTAGGGAGCTACTTAGTGACAGAGACAAGGGTGGAATTCATTATTGTGCTTGCTCCATGATACCTGTTTTGATCCTCTTTCAACCAGGTGTGAACTTCCCTCTTTTTTAAAAAAAAAAAAAAACCCCATTGCACTGATTATATTCTGTCTCAGTGTTTCTTTCTGACTGCTAGTTAGGGAGATGGAGAAGGAAATGGCAACCCACTCCAGTGGTCTTGCCTGGAGAATCCCAGGGATTGGGGAGCCTGGTGGGCTGCTGTCTATGGGGTCGCACAGAGTCGGACACGACTGAAGTGACTTAGCAGCAATTAGGGAGACTTTTGTTTTATCATTTAGATTTTTTAATGGAAGATGGGAAAAGTCCCATTGCTAAGCAGTCATACACACACACACACACACACACACACACACACACACACACACGTGGTTTAAAAGGATTATAAATGCCTGTTGCAGATTAAAGGAGAACTGGTACATTTTGAGATGCAAACATGTGCTATTCAAGACCAAGTGAATGCATAGACTCTGCTTAAAATGACAAGTAGCCTTTTCTGACATGCCCAGAGTAAACATGATTTCCTTTCAACTGTAACTTATTTGCTAGATAGTGTTCTCATCTTCTGTTTGTCCCTCATTTCATCCCTGAATCTCTTCTCATTTCTGAGGTTTATTTCATCCTTAAATTACCCAGTCACTCATTCTATCTCCATATTTAAACCAGTCTGAATTTTAATCAATTTCTGACCCCACTCTTTGTCCCCCACCCCCATCCTTGACCTTATCTCAAAGAGTTGAGACTTAGGGATGATGTACCTATCTTAACACATAGTACACAGTAATCACAAAAGCTGAACGCTTAATTATTTGCTTTTAGGAGGGGTCAAAATGTCCCAGTACCAAAATGTCCCTGAATGAAAGCTCCTGAGTTAAATGGATGTCAGGATGCCACTGTGCTTTTCAGGGTTATCTACTTGAGATCTTATTAGCTTTGAGTTTACTGAACCAAATTATCCACTTCATAGGGTAACCTAGACTCAACATTTCATAGACTTTATAACACCAGTGTCTATAGGTTCTTCCAGAAATCCCCATTCTGCCTGCTGTGCTTTTATACTCACATATAGAGAGGCCAACTCTATCTCCTAATATGTTGTTAGAGATAAGTGTATAGGATGAGACTGTGTTTGTGTTTACTTGTTTCACTCTTAAAGAATCATCATTATAAAAAATTTGTCCTCATTGAGAGACCAGTGTTTTTAGAAATCTATTTTCAAAAATAATCAATAGAATTGACCATAAAGATACTTCTGAGCTAGTAAACTATCAGTTCAATTCAGTCGCTCAGTCATATATGACTCTTTGCAAACCCAATGGACTGCAGCATGCCAGGCTTCTTTGTCCATCAAACTAAAGTAAACTGTAGTTTGATATAAAGCTTCTGCATTAGAAACTTTATGCAGCATATTAAATAGCTGCTCAAGAGCGTATTCTTAGGAAAATGACAGACAACAGCCTGTCTCGTGGGAAAAGTAACAAATATGTCTTAACGATATAGTAAAGTAATTGGTGATTAGAAGAGGAAGGGAATGAACATTTATCTCACATTTGCTATGTGCCAATCATCTTAAATATATTTTCTTTTTGATCCTTATCACAGTCCTATAAAGTTCTATTCTTTTTGTACAGATGAGGAAACTGAGATCCAGCAACTGTTATATGATTTGCCCAAGGCTACATGGCTAACGATAGAAGGGAGAAAAAGCAGACTATTAGAAGTAATCAGTTCAGTTCAGTTGTGCAGTCGTGTCCGACTCTTTGCGACCTCATGAATCGCAGTACGCCAGGCCTCCCTGTCCATCACCAACTTCCAGAGTTCACTCAGACTCACGTCCATTGAGTCCATGATGCCATCCAGCCATCTCATCCTCGGTCGTCCCTTTCTCCTCCTGCCCCCAATCCCTTCCAGCATCAGGGTCTTTTCCAATGAGTCAACTCTTCGCATAAGGTGGCCAGAGTACTGGAGCTTCAGTCTCAGCATCATTCCTTCCAAAGAAATCCCAGGGTTGATCTCCTTCAGAATGGACTGGTTGGATCTCCTTGCAGTCCAAGGGACTCTCAAGAGTCTTCTCCAACACCACAGTTCAAAAGCATCAATTCTTCTGCGCTCAGCCTTCTTCACAGTCCAACTCTCACATCCATACATGACCACAGGAAAAACCATAGCCTTGACTAGACGGACCTTAGTCGGCAAAGTGATGTCTCTGCTTTTGAATATGCTATCTAGGTTGCTCATAACTTTTCTTCCAAAGAGTAAGCGCCCTTTAATTTCATGGCTGTAGTCACCATCTGCAGTGATTTTGGAGCCCCAAAAATCAAAGTCTGACACTGTTTCTACTGTTTCCCCATCTATTTCCCATGAAGTGATGGGGCCAGATGCCATGATCTTCGTTTTCTGAATGTTGAGCTAATGACTAGCAATTATTTTTGTGGCGAACATGATTCTAAATGCATTATATGTATCAAAACTTTTTTCACAACAGTGTGATAAAGTAAATAATATCACAAGATGAGGATCTTAAAGCAGAAAGACAATAATTAACTTTCCCAAATTGAACAGTAAGAGGAAGAGGTGGAATTGAAGTCTGTAAAATCAGAGCCTTTTCNGATTCTAAATGCATTATATGTATCAAAACATTTTTCACAACAGTGTGATAAAGTAAATAATATCACAAGATGAGGATCTTAAAGCAGAAAGACAATAATTAACTTTCCCAAATTGAACAGTAAGAGGAAGAGGTGGAATTCAAGTCTGTAAAATCAGAGCCTTTGCATTTTACCTAGTAAGATAGAATACTTTTGTCATATGCTTATTGTTTTATTAAGAAAAAATGATTTCAGTTCAGTTTAGTCACTCAGTCATGTCTGACCCTCTGCGACCCCATGAACTGCAGCATGCCAGGCCTCCTTGTCCATCACCAACTCCCGGAGTCCACCCAAACCCATGTCCATTGTGTTGGTGATACTATCCAACCATCTCATCCTCTGTTGTCCCCTTCTCCTCCTGCCCTCAGTCTTTCCCAGCATCAGGATCTTTTCCAATGAGTCAGCTCTCTGCATCAGGTGGCCAAAGTATTGGAGTTTCAGCTTCAACATCAGTCCCTCCAATGAACACCCAGGACTGGTTTCCTTTAGGATGACTCGTTGGATCTCCTTGTAGTCTAAGGGACTCTCAAGAGTCTTCTCTAACACCACAGTTCAAAAGCATCATGCTTATTGTTTTATTAAGAAAAAATGATATAAATGAACTTATTTACAAAAGAGACTCAGACTTAGAGGATAAATTTATGCTTACTGAGTGGAAAGATTGGGAGGAGGGATAGACTGTGAGTTTGGAATTGACATGTACATACTGCTATATTTAAATAAAGTGCCTTTCCATGAGTAAGGGCTTCCCCTATGGCTCAGCTGGTAAAGAATCTGCCTGCAATGTGGAACACCTGGGTTTGATCCTTGGACTGGGAAGATCCCCTGGAGAAGGGAAAGGCTATGCACTCCAGTATTCTGACCTGGAGAATTTCATGGACTGTATAGTCCATGGAGTCACAAAGAGTTGGACATGACTGAGAGACTTTCACTTTCACTTCCATGAATAAAAAAATAGAGAAAGGAAAGGAGGGCACTAACCTGTAGTTGCTATTCTCCTTCCTTCTAATATCCACTTCTCCCTTCTTGCCTCCAGGTGGTTTCTTCTTTGCTCTAAGTATTTATAAAACAAGGTTTTCTAATATGCAGTCTGTCTTCTTAACCATTACTTTATACTCTGTTAATAGTAGCTGACTTTTTTTTAAATACATGTTGTTTCCTTTAATCCCAGCAGCAGCTCCATGAAATTATCATCTCTGTGTTAACTGAGGAAACAAAAACTTATAAAGTGATAAAGTAACTTGCCTAAGTTCATATGTTAAACATAAAGCAGATCCAGAAGTCAAGACTAGATTTGGATGACTCATACATTGTTGGTGGGAATGTAAAATGGCACAGCCACTCTGGGAGGGCATCCAGTAGTTTCTTATAAAATTAAACATGAAATTACCATATGTTCACCCAAGATCCTACATGTAAATGTTTATAGCAGCTTTATTTGTAATAGTCCAAATCTGGAATCAAGCAAGATATCCTTCAGTAGATTATACAGTCTGTGATATATTCATACCATGGAATACTACTCAGCAATGAAAAGAATGAACTACTGATAAACACAACACAATATCTAGGAGATTCAATAGCTTGGATCTCCAGGAAATTATGCTGGGTGAAAAAAAGTCAATATCTAAAGGTTACAATGAAATGTATGATTTCATTTATGTAATGTATTTGGGATGGCAAAATTTTAGAAATGGACAGAGTGGTTCTAAGTGTTAGGGATGGAGGTGGTGGGGATGGATGAGGTGAGGATTGTAAAAGGAAGGGTATGAGAGATCTTTGTGGTGATTCAGATCTTTGTGGTCGATGCAGAAGCCTGCACATGTGATAAAATTATATAGAATTAAATATGCATGCATGAACATGAACACACACAGGTGAGTTTCAGTAAAACTGGGGAAATATGAATGAAATCAGTTGGTGGTATTATTGTCCATGTCCTGGTTTGACATTGTACCATATGTGGTATTGTTGCTGCTCCTGCTAAGTTGCTTCAGTCGTGTCTGACTCTGTGTGATCCCATAGACGGCAGCCCATCAGGCTCCCTCGTCCCTGGGATTCTCCAGGCAAGAACACTGGAGTGGGTTGCCATTTCCTTCTCCAGTGTGGTATTGCACTATTGATTTTTACCTACAGTTGGAGGAAATGGTATAATACACAAAAACATCTCCATATTATTTCTTGAATGCAGTTGTGTCAATCAAAGTTTCAGTTAAAAATGTGTGAGGGCATGAGTAGTCCTATAGAAAAGAAGACAAATAAGTACAACAGCAGTTAAATAGAAAGAAAATTCTATTAAAAAAGTATTAGCTTTATATATGATTAAACATTTTTAGAAGATACTCTGTGTGTGTTAGTCACTCAGTTGTGTCCAACTGTTTGCGACCCCATGGACTGCCAGGCTCTTCTGTCCATGGAATTTTCCAGGCAAGGATACTGGAGTGGGTTGCCATTTCCTTCTCCAGGGTATCTTCCCGACTCAGGGATCGAACCTAGGTCTCCTGCATTGCAGGTGGATGCTTTACTGTCTGAGCCACTAGGGAAGCAGAAGGTACTCTGGGTGAGTATAAAATATTGATGATAGTTATCTATAGATGAAGAATTATAAAATTATGAGTAGGTTTCTTCTTCATTTTCCCTTTCTCTTTTTCTTTTAATTGAGTGTATCTTTTTTTTCTAAATTAATTTGTATTAATTAATTTTTCTTTTATAAAGAAAACTTGAATCTGTTCTGGTTACAAAATACAAACTAGGTTTGTTTCCTCTAAAATCTGTGCTCTTAAATATCATGTGAGGAAATTAATGACTGGATTGTTGAATAGAGTATATATATATATATATATATATGCCATAGTATTTTGACAATTTTGTCCCATTTGCACCCAGTGACATGAGGTTAAATCTGAGTTAGCAGAAAAATATTTTGGGAGCTATATGGATAATCCAGAATTTATAAATTTTGCTTCATTTTATAATTTAGATCACATTGCATCATGAGTATCTCCCCATGTTACTAAAATTTTACAAAACTAAATTTTTAATAAATTTCACTCTCCTTTTCACCTTCATCGAGAGACTCTTGAGTTCCTCTTCACTTTCTGTCATTAAGGTGGTATCATCTACATATCTGAGGTTATTGATATTTCTCTCTACCAGGGTCCAGCCCCAGTTGGATCCAGGGTTATCTGAAGCGTGAACGGCATCAGCAACTGAGAGAGAGAAAGAGATAAGGAAGCAAAATGAATACAGTATTGTAAAGCAAAACAAACTAAAAAATAAAAATTAATTAAAGAAAAGAAAATAAAATGTGTGAACAACAACAACAAAAAAAAGAATTATGCAGTTAAGAAAATAGAGGAGAGAAAGAGGCTGATATTCCTTGGCTTACACAGAAAGCCAATAAAGCCCCAGCACAGGACTTGCTCTGTTCACGTAGGCCGCAGGCACCCTCTTGAATAGCTGAAGGTGCCCCAGCTTGGGCACCTTCTCAAGTGGATCTTAGAAGCCCAGGTAGGAAAGTGAACTCAGAGAGCCCCTGCACTCCAGGGAATCAGCCTGAAAAGGAAAAGGAAAGAGAAAGAAAAAACGACTTGGGGAGACCAAGCTTTGGTGAGCAAGGCCCGTCACTTTATTTTCAGAGGGAGCTTTTACACCCTGAGTTGTACATTGAGCAAAGTGAAAAATGCAGAGTCAGCTCAACATTCCATCAGTATTAACTTTTATCGATACCAGGTTCCTTCCTGCAAGAGTGTTATTTTTTGTACATTATCTTCTGGCCTGGAGGCTGTTGACATTTTATGACCCCTTTTTGATAAAGGTTGGTCTGCTAAAACACTTACTTTCTCTTGAAATGTTTTTTCTTAAATTCCTTAGCCTGAGTCACCCTTAAAGTACAGAGTTACATTTTTATGGAGCAAAGATTCAGTGGGTTACAGCAAAGAAAGAACTTATTAACTCAAAGACTAATGTTGCTAATGTTAAGGCTACTACTTATTTTTCTATATCTTAACTATATGCACTCCCAGGAACACAATGGATAAGGGATGTGGGAATTTGGCAGCAAGCATTGGCTCAACAATGTTGCAAGAGTCTGGCTAAACCTGCCAAGTAAGCTAGAATGCTAACAGGGGGTTTGAATTGAAACACTCCTTTCATGCCCAGGAGTTTTATCAACTAGAGCCCTAAATTAATTTTTTCCAGAAAAAAGTGGTTGAGGATAGCCCCCTGTTAATGTCAGAAGAGTTGGTGAAAGGCATAAAATAGTAAGACAGACAGATTCTGGTTTTGGGGTAGATGCTCGAGCAGGTCCAGGGGGTCCCTTGAGTCCTGATCTGCCTTGCTCGTCAGGTCTCTCCACATGACCTTGTCATGGGATCAGCCCAAGGAGTCCCTCAAGTCCTGAAGCCTTGCTTGCCAGGTCTCCTTCGCATGGCCTTTTCGTAGGTGGGATCTCCTGTGCTGGCTCCCAGCATCTCTCAGCAATCTTGATTCCAGCTTGTGATTCATCCAGCCTGGCATTTCACATGTAAGTTAAATAAGCAGGGTGGCAATATACAGCCTTGTCATACTCCTTTCCCAATTTTGAACCAGTTTGGTGTTCTGTGTCTGGTTCTAACTGTTGCTTCTTGATTCACCTACAGGTTTCTCAGGAGAGAAGTAAGGTAGTCTGGCACTCCCATCTCTTCCTCAGTTTGTTGTGATCTATACAGTCAAAGGCTTTAACAGAGTCAATGAAGGAGAAGTAGATGTTTTTCTGGAATGCTCATGCTTTCTTCATGATTCAGTGAATGTTGGCAATTACTCTCTGTTCCTTTGCCTCTTCAAAACCCAGCTTGTATATCTGGAAGTTCTTGGTTTACATACTATTGAAGCCTAGCTTGAAGGATTTTGAGCATTACCTTGCTAGCATATGAAATGAGCACAATTGTGCAGTAGTTTGAACATTCTTTGGCATTGCTCTTCTTTGGGATTGGAATGGAAATTGACCTTTTCCAGTCCTGTGGCCACTGCTGAGTTTTCCAAATTTGCAATATATTTCTAAGTTATATTCTAATTTTTTTTCAATTTAAACTGTTACCAGTATACTAGTATACTAATTTTACCATAACCTCACTAAGATTGAGTGTTAAGAATTAAACATTGACTATTTATAATAGGTATTTCCTTTATAGTAAATTTTTATTTATATCCTTGTTCTTTTAACTTTCAACATCTCCATGTTATTTTAATATGCAGTTGCTGTAGACTGGATGTTTGTATCCCTCCCAAATTTATATGTTGAAAACCTAATGCCATCATGATGGTGTTGGGAGGTGAGGGCTTTGAGAGGTGAGTAGGTCATGAAGGCAGAGTCCTCATGAATGGAATTATTAATAGTTCCCTTATTATAGAAATTCAAGAAAGCTCCCTTGACCCTTTTGCCATATGAGTGTACAATGAAACTGTTAGTCTGTAACCCAGAAGGAGGCTCTCACCAGAACCTGACTATTTTGGCACCCTGTTGTGGGACCTCTATCCTCAAACTGTGAGAAATAAATTTCTGCAGTTTGTAAGCTATCCAGTCAAAGGTATTTTGCTCTAGTAGCTGACTAAGATAGCCCAGTATTAAATAAGCTACTTTGAAATTTAGATTTTAAAGTTTTATAGTTTATAACTAAATGTTTTCCAGCTTGTTTTTTTTTTCTTTAAAAAATACTAATGTTTCATATTTAATGTAATTAATAATATTTTATTTGTTAGATGTTCTGCTTCAAACCTTAGAAAATAAACATCTATCAAAAGACCTGGAAGCAGTCTATTCCAGTTTCTGTAATGTGCAATCTTATATTACTTTTGGATTTTTTTTTCTGGCTTTTGGGGTAAGGTATGGATTTATATTTTTTCATGCTCTAAAAGAACTAAGTCCATTGGATAAAGACAGCCATGCAAACAAGCTAGCAGCATGCTATGGTGGATGATTATGAGCTTTGGAGTTTGTTACATCTGTTTTTGTATGTTTATTCCTGGATAAATTTGTTAATCCTAAATCTCTATTTCCTTATTTATAAAATGAGAATAACAATAGTACTTACCTTAAGATTACTGTGATTTTGTTAAGTGCTAAAAACAGTACCTGGCATGTAGGCACTCAGTTAATGCCTGCTGTTTTTATTATTACTTTTATTACTACCATTATTATTATTGTTATCAGCGATATGGAATGTCTATTATTGCCTAAGTAAAACTTGCTCCATAACTAAAACTTAGATGCTGTCCTTTCAATCTTTTAGGCTACTAGGAGAGATAAATAGCTTTGAAAACATACTTGTAATTGAAGTTAGAAAGTGCACAGTATCATAGGAGAAATATAAAGGTTTATTGAAAATTAAACATAGAAGACGACTTGAATGCTAGGTTAAATTAAGACTGTTCTACAGACAGGGTGGTTGGCATTGACAGTTTCAGATGAGACTATGATATGCTATGTATGTCTTAAGTAGTAAACTATAAACTGTTTTAGGGAAGAAGCTGCATGATATTTTTCATTTTTTCTAATTTATTTAATTTTTAATGTTTTACTTTGAAATAATTTTAGACTTACAGAAAAGTTGCAAAAATAGTACAGGATTTCCTGTGTATCTTTACCTGTTATTTTCAAGATCTTAACGTTTTATCATGTTTATTTCATCATTCTAAGATTGCATTTTGTCATTTTTTTCTGGTTGTAGTTGCAGACACCATACTTCTTTATCTTTAAATTCTTCCCTGTGTATTTCCTAAAAACAAGGCCATTTACTTACATATTTACAGTATAAGCAGGCCTCCCTCATAGCTCAGTTGGTAAAGAATCTGCCTGCAAGGCAGGAGACCCGGTTTGATTCCTGGGTTGGGAAGATCTGCTGAAGAAGGGATAGGCTACCCACTTCAGTATTCTTGGGCTTCCCTTGTGGCTCAGCTGGTAGAGAATCTTCCCATAATATGGGAGACCTGCGTTTGATCCCTGAGTTGGGAAGATCCCCTGGAGTAAGGAAAGGCCATCCACTCCAGTGTTCTGGCCTGGAGAATTTCATGGACTGTATAGTCCATGGGGTCACAAAGAGTCGGACACAACTGAGGGATTTTCACTTCACTTCACTTTCACTTTCACTTTTCTTTATGTTCAAAGAAAAGAAAGTCTTGTTCAAAATCCAACTCAGTTCAGTTCAGTTCAGTCGCGCAGTCGTGTCCGACTCTTTGCGACCCAATGAATAGCAGTACGCCAGGCTTCCCTGTCCATCACCAACTCCCGGAGTTCACTCAGACTCACGTCCATTGAGTCCATGATGCCATCCAGCCATCTCATCCTCGGTCGTCCCTTTCTCCTCCTGCCCCCAATCCCTCCCAGCATCAGGGTCTTTTCCAATGAGTCAACTCTTCGCATAAGGTGCCCAAAGTACTGGAGCTTCAGTTTTAGCATCATTCCTTCCAAAGAAATCCCAGAGTTGATCTCCCTCAGAATGGACTGGTTGGATCTCCTTGCAGTCCAAGGGACTCTCCAGAGTCTTCTCCAACACCACAGTTCAGAAGCATCAATTCTTCTGTGCTCAGCCTTCACAGTCCAACTCTCACATCCATACATGACCACAGGAAAAACCATAGCCTTGACTAGATGGACCTTAGTCGGCAAAGTAATGTCTCTGCTTTTGAATATACTATCTAGGTTGGTCATAACTTTTCTTCCAAGGAGCAAGCGCCTTTTAATTTCATGGCCGCAGTCACCATCTGCAGTGATTTTGGAGCCCAAAAGAATCCAACCCAGGATCACATATTGAACTTATTTGTTAAGTTTCTCCATTTTCCTTTAATCTGTAATAGTTCTTTTGTTTTTTATGACCTTGACATTTTGTGAAGAGTCAGGCCATTTATTTTGTAGAATTTTTTCCAGTTTTGGTTTGTCTGATCTTTTCTTATGATTAAATTTAGGCTGTGCAGTTTGGGCAGGAATACAACAAAAATGATGTATCCTTCTCAGTGTATCACATCAGGAGGCGCATGATATCAATTTGTGCCATCACTGATGATGTAAACATTGATCACTTGGTGAAAATGGTGTCAGGTTTTTGTAGGTTACTGTTTTTCCTTTTTTCATTCATAAGTATTTTATGAGGAGATACTAAAAGACTATGTTAGTATCCTATTAATGTTTCTTGTCAAACTTTCTCCTACAAGTTTCAGCATCCATTGGTAATTTTTGCCTGGAAAAATTACTAATATAGTGGTTGAAATGGTGATTTTCTAATTCCATAAATCCTACATTTGTTAGTTGGCTTTCTATTGTATAAAACAATTTTCACCCTCCTCAGTTATTTATGTACATATTTATGCTTCTCATTTTATTCTATGTTTTGTAATCAGTATTAGGGCTTCCCAGGTGGCACAGTGGTAAAGAATCTGCCTGCCACTGCAGAAGACTCAAGTTCTATCCCTGGGTTGGGAAGATCCTCTGTAGGAGGAAATGACAAACCACTCCAGTATTCCTGCCTGGAAAATCCCATGAACTGAGGAACTCGGTGGGCTACAGCCCATGGGATGGCAAAGAGTCAGACACAACTGAGCACTAACATAATTTATTTTCATGTTCAATTTGTCTCAGATTTGCCACTGGGATCCCTTTTAAATGGTCTCTTATGTCATTTAGACATGTTATCATTATTTAAGCTTTTGAAGAGCAGAATTATTTTAAGTATCTTTTTATGCTTCATTGTTTTGTACCTAGTAGATGATGAATAAATATGAATGAGTACACAGTTTATACCAACTGCAGGTATACAAGTGGACCTACTCTTTGTTTCTCTTTCTTTGTGTTTATACATATGAGTATAATCACTTCTTCCATATAGACCTGGACAAAAGAAAGTCTCTGGTCTTGTGTTCCAGACCCTTATAGATTGCTCTTAAAGGTGTCTTGAATGCCACTTTCCATCTAAATGCTACTTTCCCCCTCTTCATTTCCAAGCCTTCTCTTTGCTTTCTCATTTTATGCTTTCTGTTTTTATTTCTCCATTTTTCCCCTTTACTTTAAAGCTTCTATAGTTGCACATTCCATGCACTGTATTGTATTACTTATGTCACTTTCTCTTCTTTCCAACTGTTCATCCCCCTTTGTACTAATTCTCTTAACATCTACTTTTCTGTTTTCTGCTCTGTAGAGTGTTCTATCACCTCTCTTCCTTTCATTTCCCTCCCAATTTCCTTTTCCCATTCTCTCTTTCCAGTGGATAAATGATCTCTGCCTCCCTAGGAGGTCCACTAGCTGTAAGGAAGGTTTGCTTCTGGAAGCAAACCTGCTCTGGCTTGTTTTCCTCAGTTCATAGCATCCCTCAGCTGAAGCAAAGAGTGACAATGATAAGCATCAACCTGCTCCAAATGGCTGGAGCTTGCTGTTTTAGTTTTTATAAGCACTACCATTAACGTGTGAGTAAATCTGTTAACACAGACTCCATCAGGCAGCGTTAGGAGTCCCTCCTTTATGTTTCCACTAACACCCTCTATCAATCTCTAACAGAGCACTTACTCCACAGAAGTCTAACTATTTGTTTATTTGATTGCAAAGTTTATGAGGGCTTGAGACTATATTTTCAAAAACATCTACATTTTTTAGCCTTTATCACAGTACATTTTTTATGGCAAATACTTTCCTTGTTAAATATACATTAAGTAGAGCCTTTGATGTACAGTTATACATGTTTGTACTACACAACCCTAGGGGACACCATTCATATCACACACATTTTAAATAGGTATTTTCATTATAGTTCCTAGCAGATGATAGTAAAGCATCTAGTTATGAGAAAAATCATTGGTTTATGACAATTTTCCAGCAGATGAAAGTAAAGTTTTTGAGGAAACAGCACCTTTTTTCAAGTTTACTCAGAAGTGCCTGATTTGTATTAAGACATGAAATGCAGCATATCACTAATTTAAAAAATGAGGGGCTGATTCATCTATTTGGAGAAAAAGGCTCTTCCACCCTATTTGTCTTCATTTACAATTTCCTCTTTATTTTCATTGACTTGCCAACTTCTTTTTTTTTTTTTTTTTTTTGCCTTGCTGCATGGCTTGCAAGGCTCTAAGTTCCATGACCAGGGATCAAACCCATGCCCTCAGCAGTGAAAGCACAGAATCCTAAACACTGGACCACCAGGGAATTCCCCTGCCAACTTCTTATTCCTGTCTAATGTTTCAGTCTATATAGCAGTAGTCATTTATTTGAGTATATACATATCAATGCCACTGAGAATACAAAGGGCTAACACCATACTATATACCCCAAATCCACACCTGTTCACATAAACATTGCCACCTAGGGTGAGATTGTATCTTTTGGTCCCAAGATATAATCCTGTCCATCTCAGTTCTCTCCTCCAGTTTAATATGCATTTAATTGAGCAATTCTGTACATCCAGTGGGAGAAGGCAATGGCACCCCACTCCAGTACTCCTGCCTGGAAAATCCCATGGATGGAGGAGCCTGGTGGGCTGCAGTCCATGGGGTCGCTGAGGGTCAGACACGACTTAGCGACTTCACTTTCACTTTTCACTTTCATGCATTGGAGAAGGAAATGGCAACTCACTCCAGTGTTCTTGCCTGGAGAATTCCAGGGATGGGGGAGCCTGGTGGTTTGCCATCTCGGGGTCACACAGAGTCAGACATGACTAAAGTGACTTAGCAGCAGCAGCAGCGTACGTCCAGTAATACAATGAGCAACATTTACTGATTACTTCCTATGTTCTGAAATTACTTCCTATATTCTTTGGTATATGAGAAAACTTTGGCATAGAGAGTTCAGAGAATTTTCTAAAGATTAGATAGCTGTGGTAGAACTAGAGTTCAAACCCAGCAACCTGTATTTTTCTCCCTAAATATACACTGCCTCCCACTGGCGTTATTCTTGATAAGTTTAATAAAAACTGTAGAAAGGCTTTCAAGATTCTTTAGCATATAAACAGGCCTATACTAGAATTGTTATAATACTTTCCCTTCTAACACATTTCATTCCTTCTGTATAGGTTCTTTTCTCTATTCTATTTGTTTTCTCTTTCTTCAGTGTAAAATTCAGACTGATGGTAATAGCAAGCTTTTATATGCTGCTTTCTCCCAACCAAATTTTTCAGATATTAATTATTTTAGTGCCTATCATTATCTTGACTTAGATGATTTCATAGTCTGCATTTTAGGGAGGAGAAACTAGCCAAAGTCACATATAACTAAGTGGACCTTAGAAGCCTTTGAACTCAAGTATCGTAGGCTTCCCTGGTAGCTCAGATGGTAAAGAATACTCCTGCAATGCAGGAGACTTGGCTTCAATCCTTGGGTTGGGAAGATCGCCTGGAGAGGGAACTGGCAACACATTCCAGTATTGTTGCCTGGAGAATCCCCATGGACAGAGGAGCCTGGCAGGCTACAGTCCATGGGGTCACAAAGAGTTGGACAAGACTGAGTGACTAACATCTTGACTTTCAGTGTAGGTATAGATTCCATGTGCTTACACGTTTTACTATGAAGGGAAAGTCGCTCAGTTGTGTCCAGCTCTTTGCAACCCCATGGACTATACATTCCGTGGAATTCTCCAGGCCAGAATACTGGAGCGGGTAGCCTTTTCCAGGGGAACTTCCCAATCCAGGGACCAAACCCAGATCCCTCACATTGCAGGCTGACTCTTTACTAGCTGAGCCACAAAGGAAGTCTAAACTTTGTACTATATTTGAACAAAATTCTACGTAAAGAAGGACTCTGAAGGAGTCTCTTTTATGTGACTGTGCAGTCTTGGGCTAATTAAATTATGTTCTAGTTTTCTCATATGTAAGGTAAAAGTTTGATTTAACTAGTATGTACCTTCAAAATGGTCAGTCCGTAGGTAAGAAAAAGTCCTGGAACTAGGACATCTACACTCTATAAGGCTTCTTAACAAATAACCAGTGGTGTGACTTTGAGTAATCCATCGATTTCTCAAAGACTCATTTGTTTTTTGTAAAATGGAAATAATTATCCCTACTCTTCACCAAATTGTTACAAGACCTCATTAAGAACAGATAAGATGCTGTTAAAGATTTCTATTCATATTAGACATTATATATCAGATATCAGACATTGTATACAAGTAACATTTGTTGCAGACTCTTAATGATGAGTGATGCACAAAAAAGAAGATAATAAACATATAATTTTTACCATTCAGAAATAATCACTGTTAACATTCTGTGGCATACACTGTCAGGTATTTTTTGCTCTTATGAATATGAAGCAGTTGCTGTCAGTACCCCACCTGTATTCCTCTGTTCAGACTGAGTGCCAGAAGACTTTCAGCTGCCAGCTTATGCCTCTTTGTGTGTGTGCTGTTGTGCCTGATGGCTTTTTTAGGAGCCGCAAGAAGGCTGCTCTGCTCAGGAAAGACAGGGACAGGCTGGAAGTGTCTGGAAATTAGCACCTCCTAGGAGCAGCCTTTAAGCCACAACTGATCCGACTTGGAGTATAAATATTATTCCATCCCCCTTGCTCCTTGTGTGGGACAATTCTGTGTTCTGCTCTGTTTCCCTGTATGATTAAGCTCCAGTTGTTCACTGCAGTAGCTGGTTTGGTTACATACTTTTTATAGGGTGCCTTTCCTTGCCTGTGTCACTCTCCACACTGCCCTAATAAATAAATTGCCTTATTCTTTTCTCCTGGTCTACTACTGAGGCAAGCTCAGAGTTACACGTGAAAGAGCATGGTCTGACCTACAGTAGTTGTTCATTATATCCATTCAGATTCTTGTTTTATATAGAAGGAAATCTAAGATTGGGTATGTGGTTGAGCAAGGGTTTGAACCCACAGGCTTGATTCCATGTTATTGTTTTAGATGGTAAAGAATCTACCTGCAATGTCGGGTACTTGGGTTTGAACCCTGGGTTGGGAAGATCCCCAGGAGGAGTGCATGGCAACCCACTGCAGTATTCTTGCCTGGAGAATCACTATGGACAGAGGACCTGACAGGCTACAGTCCATAGGGTTGCAAAGAATTGGACATGACTGAGCAACTAAGCACTGTTGTTGTTGAGCCACTAAGTTCTGTCTGATTCTTTTGTGACCCCATGGATTGTAGCTTGTCAGGCTCCTCTGTCCACGGGATTTCCTAGACAAAAATACTAGAGTGGGTTGCCAATTCCTTCTCCAGGGGATCTTCCCTGACCCAGGGATTGAACCCATGTCTCCTGCATTGGCAGGCAGATTTTTTTTTTTTTTTAACCACCGAGTCACCAGGGAAGCACTTGGCACCATAGCCTGAGCTTTAACTATTCTGATGCCTTTGGAAATATGTTCAGAAGAACAGCCTCCTAACTAGTGTTTTCTACTCTTGGTTCTACTATCTTTGAGTATTGTATATTAGATTATGTTCTCTGCTTAGAAATTTGCAATGTTTTCCACTTCACTTTAGTAAAACTGAGAGTTTGTATAATAGCTATAGGGTTATACATGATTTGGCCTTCTGCCTCGTTTCCCATGATTTTTCTCTCCCTCACTTTGCTCCAAGCATACTGGCTTCTTGGATTTTCTGATAAATGGCTAACCATTCTTATGCCTCAGGACCCTTGCATTTGCTGTTCTGTGTTCTTAAGTCTGTTCTGTATGGCTTATCCTCTGTCTGTTTATGTTTGTGCTTAAATGTTACCTACTCAGTGAGGCCTTCCCTCGCAATCCTATTTACAACTGTATTTCCCCTGTGCTAGTCTCCCATGTTCCTCATTTTCCCTTCCTTGTTTTATTTTTTTTCATAGTACTTAGCATCTTCCGATATACTATATTTCATTTTAAAGACTTCTTTACTGGACCAGAATGTAAACTCTTACAAGAATAGTATTATTCACTACTGTGTTTTTAGTGCCCAAAACAGTGGCCTCAGTAAATATTTGTTGAATGATGAATGTATAAGATTCATGCTGATGAGTGTTATCATTGAATGCCAGAGGAGTAGAGATTCCCTACCAAGTAGTTTTTCTGAATCTCAACTTTTTTTTTCTGGCTCTGACCAGTTGTATTCTTATGGTTTACCCATTAAAGCTGTAATTGGGTTTTCTGTCTCAGTGACATGATGACACATTACAGCAGCTGCTTGGACTTAGGAGAATTCAGTTTTGATAGGCTGTCCAGTGCTGTTGAGTGTGCTTTCAATATTCTAATTTGTTTTGGGCTTTTAGAATTTCCTTTGAGACTTTCTTCCACTTCCCTTGAATGCTGACTCTCAGATTCTCTCATTCAGCTTGACTCTTTTCTTAGTGATATTTATCTCAACTTATACAGGCACCTCAGGTTTTTTTTTCCCCTTCTTTTTCCTCTCACTATCTCTGTCAGAGAGGATTTATTACACTTCAATCTGCTTTCTCATACCCTGTCACAGATATTTGGATATAATTGTCTAATGGTCTCATGAATAAGTTTTCCATTCAGAACCTGAGTTTTGGCACTCATCAATCTGTCCTCTCTGTATGCATTGTGTAACTCTATAATTGAAGAATAAATTGTGTGGAAACTCAATACTGCCTATGACCTATGAAGTACAATTTACTGTGGCGAGTAGATGAGAACTGTTGTTTTAAAATGGATATATTCAGTTTAGTTTTTCTCTTCTTGAAAATGAAACACAATTTGGATAATTTAGATTGATACTGTGGTAGTGCATTTTGATAATATAACCTTAAATCACACCTTCAGATCTAGTTTTTTTTTTTTTTTTGAGACTTACTTTCTCTGATTCACTTACATAATTTTTCATCAGTTGCTTTGATTCTGGACTCAATACTTTCCTTTCATTTTCCTTTGGAGTTACCCTAACTTATAGATAAAGTGCTTGAAATGGTGAAGGTCATGGGCTATGGATTCAGATAAACTGTATTTGAACCCATTTCTGTCAGTAATTAGCTCTGTAACGTTAAACAAATTACTCAACCTCCCTGAGTCTCAATTTTGTTATCTGTATATAATATGAGAATAATAATAATAATTCCTACTATATGAGTTGTTACAGAGATTAGAGCAGTGCATATAAAATATTTGACATCGTGTTGGGCAGATGATAAGAATTCAAAAGGCAGAAGAACCAGAAATCAAATTGCCAAAGTCCGTTGGATCATACAGAAAGCAAGAGAGTTCCAGAAAAACATCTACTTGTCCTTTATTGATTATACCAAAGCCTTTGACCGTGTGGCTCATAACAAACTGTAGAAAATTCTTAAAGAGATAGGAATGCCTCCTAAGAAATCTGTAAGCAGGTCAAGAAGCAACAGTTGAACCAGCCATGGAACAATGGACTGGTTCCAAATTGGGAAAGGACTATATTGTCACCCTGCTTATTTAACTTCTATGCAGAGTACATCATGCAAAATGCCAGGCTGGATGAAGCACAAGCTGGAATCAAGATTGCCAGGAGAAATATCAATAACTTCAGATATGCAGATGACATCACCCTTATGACAGAAAGCAAAGAGGAACTGAAGAGCCTCTTGATGAAAGTGAAAGAGGAGAGTAAAAAAGATGACTTAAAACTCAACATTAAAACAATGAAGATCATGACATCTGGTCCCATCACTTCATGGAAAATCAATGGGGAAACAATGGAAACAGTGAGAAACTTTATTTCCTTGGGGTCCAAAACCATTGCAAATGGTGACTGCAGCCCTGAAATTAAAAAGTGCTTGCTCCTTGGAAGAAAAGTTATGACCAACCTAGACAGCATATTAAAAAGCAGAGACATTACTTTGCCAACAAAGGTCCATCTAGTCAAGGCTATGGTTTTTCCAGTAGTCATGTATGGATGTGAGAATTGTACTATAAGGAAAGCTGAGTGCTGAAGAATTGATGCTTTTGAACTGTGGTGTTGGAGAAGACTCTAGAGAGTCCCTTGAATTGCAAGGAGATCCAACCAGTCCATCCTAAAGGAGATCAGTCCTGGGTGTTCATTGGAAGGACTGATGTTGAAGCTGAAACTCCAGTACTTTGGCCACCTGATGAGAAGAGCCAACTCATTGGAAAAGACCCTGATACCTGGAAAGACTGAGGCAGAAAAAGGTTATGATAGAGGATGAGATGGTTGGATGATATCACTGACTCGATGGACATGAGTTTGAGCAAGCTCTGGGAGTTGGTGGACAGGAAAGCCTGATGTACTGCAGTCCATGGCATCACAAAGAGTTGGGCACAGCTGAGGGGCTGAACTGAACTGAATAATTCAATGCTTGTTAGTTGTTTTAAAATATAAACACAGAATACACGTGTGTATTGACTAGAAGCAATCTGCATGCTCTCTCCATTCTCCATATAAACTTTAATCCTCCCCCATGTTTTTTAGTTGCTTTTAGGTCCCTAAGTGTTATTACATAGACTAGTTATTAAATAATTCACAGAAGACAGACTCTTAGGCATAGGGACTTCTTGTCTATGCTGTACTTTTTTGTTTATTAGTTGCTTATTCCTTAGAGACTGTGGTCTCTTCTTTATATAAGTTAGACTTATGTTAGGGCATTCTATTCACATCACCCATTTTAGGAAAGAAAAATTTAAAATCCAGCATACAAATGGAAATAGTAGTTCAAAGCAAATAATGCTTCAGTTCAGTTCACTTGCTCAGTCATGTCCAACTCTTTGCATCCACAGCACACCAGGCCTCCCAGTCCATCACCAACTCCTGGAGTCCACCCAAACCCATGTCCATTGAGTCGATGATGCCATCCAACCATCTCATTCTCTGTCGTCCCCTTCTCCTCCTGCCCTCAATCTTTCCCAGCATCAGGGTCTTTTCCAATGAGTCAGCTCTTCACATCAAGTGGCCAAAGTATTGGAGTTTCAGCTTCAACATCAGTCCTTCCAATGAACACCCAGGACTGAATTCCTTTAGGATGGACTGGTTGGATCTCCTTGCAATTCAAGGAACTCTTGAGAGTCTTCTCCAGCACTGCAGTTCTAAAGCATCCATTCTTCGGTGCTCAGCTTTCTTTATAGTCCAACTCTCACATCCATACATGACCAATGGAAAAACCATAGCCTTGACTAGATGGACCTTTTTTGGCAAAGTAATGTCTCGCTTTTTAATATGCTGTCTATGCTGGTCATAACTTTCCTTCCAAGGAGTAAGCATCTTTTAATTTCATGGCTTCAATCACCATCTGCAGTGATTTTGGAGCCCCCCCAAAAAATAAAGTCAGCCACTGTTTCCACTGTTTCCCCATCTATTTGCCATGAAGTGATGGGACCAGATGCCGTGATCTTCATTTTCTGAATGTTGGGCTTTAAGCTAACTTTTTCATTGTCGTCTTTCACTTTCATCAAGAGGCTGTTTAGTTCGTCTTCACTTTCTGCCATAAGGGTGGTGTCATCTGCATATCTGAGGTTATTGATATTTCTCCCAGCAATCTTGATTCCAGTTTGTGCTTCCTCCAGCCCAGCGTTTCTCATGATGTACTCTGAGGACTACCTTAATATACTACCTGTATTTCTACCTACTCAGGGAAACTCAGTGGTAGAATAAATGGATTGTCGTTCATCAGTTTTTAAAGTGCATTGTATTTTTCATTGTTTTCCCTCTTCCAGCACTCTTCTCCATCTAGGGGAAATATATATCATTCCTCTGGAATTTCAAAGGATTTTCTACAGTCCTTTGTTAGAGGATCTCTTTATAGTCCCAAGATTATTAATTTGAGTGTAGAATCTGTGTAACAAGAATTTTTTTCCTTTTTTACAGCCTCTTAAACATGCTGTTCTCTATATTGACTATATCAATTTACATTCCTACCAACAGTGCAGGAGGGTTTGCTTTTCTCTGTAATCTCTCCACCATTTTGCTGTCCTCTTTTTTGAGAATCTCTTTTCTCTTGTTTTCATTGGTACAACTTTTCTTAGGTCTTCTTTAAATAGGTGCCATCCTGTGCTCTCCTCACACCCTGTGGATTCCTCTGTTGTAGAACTTGTGCAACAGTTTTGCAAGCGTCTGTTTGTCTGTGGACTCCATTTGACAGCATTCCTCTCACAGAAACTATCATATTAATATTTATATTCTTACTCTCTTGCAAAATGATGGCTCAGTAAGAGTGGAATAATTGGAATACTGGAAAATTTAATATAAATAAATTCTTGTTCATTTTCAGTCTCCTTCAAAGGCTACAGTTCTTTTAAGCCATTCAGTGATAGTGTTTCTAGGACCTACACCTTTGGTCTTCTGAATTCACCTCTGTGTAGTCTCCTAGAGTCATCTTACTTTCTTTCTATTTTATTCCCATATATGCCAACAACTCTCATATGTTTATCTCTAATACTTATCTCTCACCTGAGGTCAAATTTGTATTTTTATCTTCTAGGTATCTTAACTTGAATCCTATCCCTGTCTTTAATCCAGAGTAATTTAGGGTCTCCAGAGCTTCCTTTTTAATAAACAGTTCAAGCTACACTTGAGAGTCTTCTCCAGCACCACAGTTCTAAAGCATCCATTCTTCGGTGCTCAGCTTTCTTTATAGTCCAAATCTCACATCCATACATGACCACTGGAAAAACCATAGCCTTGACTAGATGGACCTTTTTTGGCAAAGTAATGTCTCTGCTTTTTAATATGCTGTCTATGCTGATCATAACTTGATCCTCTAACAAAGTTTCTTTCTTTTTACACATCTACTAGCGTCTATTACTCCCAAGCTGAAAATGAGCAAGTCAGAGGCTTGAAGCTTTATATAGTTCTTCTCTCCCGTCACCCATAACTCATCAAAACCTTAGAAATATCTCTTGCCTTGACCTCTAGTTCTCTATCTTCATGCCAGTGTCTTGTTTCAGGACTCTCTTTTCCTTTTTATTTGGCCATGTGGCATGTAGTATCTTAATTCCCTGACCAGGGATTGAACTTGGGCCCTCTGTAGTGGAAACAAGAGTTTTAACCACGGGACTGCCAGGGAAGTCCACCTCTCTCTTCTTTGGCCTGGTGTATTGCAATGGCTAATCACACTTGGTCTTTTTGCCAGCAGCTTCTTCCCACTGTTATCTGTCTTCCACATGTCTGCCTGAAGCACTTTCTCTCCAAACCAATAGACTCAAGCCATCATCCTACTGAAAGAACTTTGTAGGTTTTCACTTCTTCCTTTCATATGTGATATTAACCTACTTCTCCAGTTGCATTTCCCATACAGTACCAACACAAACTCTAGACTGTAGTCGCATTCAAATTCACTTTTCCCCCAAGCCAGGTTCTTTTATGCTCTGTGTCTATATCTTTGTCCTCTCATTTGCCTGTTATCTCCTTTGCCTTTGTCCTCTCAGTTGGCTGTTATGCCCTTCTCTGCTTTTTCTACCCAACTTAAATGTTACCTCGTTCATGAAATCTTTCCTGAATATTATATCACTCTGTTCTTTCTTAACATTTTATCCAATTGTGTTCATGTATCTATTTCACACTAGATTATTGAGAATATGGAACTTGCTTTAATATGTTCTTCAATGCCCAGGACTTATTCAGTGATTTACTGCTAAATAAATATCTGTTGATTTAATAAGATAGTGACTGCATATTAAGTTGCATTCTCTCAGCTTTTGGAGAAGTTAACAATTGTTTGAAACTTCTTCAGTGCTAAGCTGGAGATGCTCACACATTTCTGTGTTTTGGCAGGATCAGGGCCTGACATCTGCTGCAGGTGGCACAGACATCAGTGTTGTCTTTTGCTGTCACTCACCTGCTGTGTTGCTTTAGCTCCCAAAGCCTCACACTTTTCATCTGAAATTGGCTATTGCTATGCTCGATGGCTTATAAAAAATTTTAGATGGGCTAATGCTTTTTAATCTGTTTCTTTCATTTGTTTTTAAACTACCTTCAAGTATACAAGTCTAACAGTTTTTTTGAACTTTTAAGCAAAAGATAGATTGCAGCCATGAAATTAAAAGACACTTACTCCTTGGAAGGAAAATTATGACCAATATAGACAGCATATTAAAAAGCAGAGACATTAATTTGCCAACAAAGGTCTATCTGGTCAAGGCTATGGTTTTTCCAATAGTCATGTATGGATGTGAGAGTTGGACTATAAAGAAAGCTGAGCACCGAAGAATGGATGCTTTAGAACTGTGGTGTTGGAGAAGACTCTTGAGAGTCCCTTGGACTGCAAGGAGATCCAACCAGTCCATCCTAAAGGAGATCATTCCTGGGTGTTCATTGGAAGGACTGATGTTAAGCTGAAGCTCCAATACTTTGGCCACCTGATGTGAAGAGCTGACTCATTGGAAAAGACCTTGATGCTGGGAAAGATTAAGGGCAGGAAGAGAAGGGGACGACAGAGAATGAGATGGTTGGATGGCATTACTGACTCAATGGACATGGGTTTGAATGGACTCCGGGAGTTGGTGATGGACAGGGAGGACTGGCGTGCTGTCATTCATGGGGTCACAAAGAGTTGGACATGACTGAGTGACTGAACTGAACTGAAAAGACATAGAAGCAGAGCAAACAACCTGCCTTATGCTCATTTATAGAATTTTTTCTAGAATTTGTATGTTCTAAACACTGTTAGATTTTAATACCCATTGTTCTGCATTTATTGAGCTCAGAATAACATGGCCCCTTTCCAACATTACTGGCTTGAGAGGCAGTAAGAGGTTGCCCTTTTGCACGTGGTGGTCAGAAATTAGCTCATATTCATGATTCACTATCGAGGTCATAAACAAAATACTTGGCTTCCTGACAGCTGCATAACTTACATTGTTCACCATCCACAGCTGCCAGACTTAGAATGGTTACTGGCAGCTGACAAAGCTTGAATTCATACAGTGCCCTTCCTAAAACTTATTTTTGAGAATGTTATACATTGATTGCAATTAAACTGGGAGCTCACTAGTAGCATATGTATTTAAGTGGAAAACTAAACCTAACACTTGACTGATTTTTCAGAGAAATTGAGAACTTCTCTTGGTCCAAAGTATTGCCTGATTTTTGGACTGGTTAATTCTGAGGTCAAATGGACTAAATACCATCTTCTGTTTTCTTACTAGAACAACTGCTTGAAACTAAGGCAGTTAATAAAATGTGGTCAGAAAATTATGGAGAAAGCTTTACAATAGTTGATATGCTGGAAAGTTCTTCACAAAGAGGAAATGTTTCTCATTAAAATAGAAGACTTTTCACTAATTTTTTGTTTTTTGGTTAGTTTGGTTGCCTTACTGCTTTTCTTTCTGGCCCTTTCTCTTTCCTCCCATTATAGTTCCTTCCTTTCCCTCCTTCTTTTTCATAAATATTAATCATCTTTTTTATGTGTGTGTACTAGTCACTGTATTGGACACTGTGACAGTTGCAAGGGCAAATAAAAAGATAAACTCCCTCCTTTTAAATTATCTAATAACTTAAAGAGGGAAAAAAGACCTATATACATATCATGTAGAAGAGTGGACAAAGTAGGAACCAAATGTTAGGGAGACTTTTAAATGTGGGCTGACTCTAAAATTTCCCCCACATCTAATATATTTCAAACTAGAACAGTGATGTGGAGAGGTCACTTTAATATAGTTTAATTATTAAAAACATTTTTTAAGCTAAAACTTTATATAGAAGTTCTAGATAGAAGTAAACTTACTTTATTTCATTAGAGTATATTACTTTCCAAAAAGTAAGAGTATGTAACAAAGGAATGAGTATCATAATGAAGTAGATGGAAGTATGAAAATAGAATTTTGAAAATTGTTGGTCAGGGATGCTATAGAATATATTTCTGCTCTGGCTTGTAGTTTGAAGTAAATGATCCTTATATATTCTTATGTTTCTCTTATTTTACCACTCATAACTCAGAAAGCTAAAATATAAGGTGGTAGTAATATTTGTTAAAGTTCAGCCATACACACAAACTGCACAGTAGTTGATACTAGAATTCTCCTTAATTCTTATATTCTCTAAGTATCATGAAATGATGTGTTTTCCAGATATTAACAGATTTATCCCTCTCCCTCACCATGTATGTGTGTGTGTATGCATGTAAAAATGTATATATGTTATGTACGTATGTATCTATAGAGAGAGGGAAAAATATATCTGGGAGAACTAATGGGGGTATTTTAATTTTAGATCTTAACAGTCTGACCTATGTCAATAGTCATTATAATTTATATGTATTATTTATCATGCATTTACTAGGTGCCAGGAATTGTGCTTCACATATATTATTTAATCTCACAATGTCCCTATGAATTCATTCTATTTACAGTTAAAGAGCAACGAAGAAAAAAAATGAGAAAAAGCACATTAGAAGTCATTAGGAGTGCTGTCTCTGGAACTAGGGTACCTGCATTCAAATCTTAATTCTATCACTTATTGGTTGTGGTGTTTTATCAAGCTACTTCATCTCTCTAAATGTGTTTTCTCATTTTTAATATGGAATCAATAATACCTATACGTGGAGTTAGTATGAGGGTTAAACAAGTTAACATATTAAAGAGGTTAGAAAAACAGGTGTTATGTAAGCATTTTTATTACAAGCCTGAAATCAAACAACTAGAAAGTAGTAGGCCACAATTTTCAGATTCCAAGGCCAGTGGTTCTTTCACAATTTCATATTGCTTCCCAGACATATCCCATTGGATCACATAATTTAAAAAGGGAAATTGTCAATAATTGACAAAATTTCTGTTTATTTATTGAAGAAAAAATCTATAAAAAGATTCTAATTTAAAGGACTACTTTTCCTTGGGAGTGAACTCTGGCATCGCAAAGCCTATTAGTATTAAGCAGCTGCAAACATGTCACTTTTCAGGGACTTTGGAGTAGAATGAAGAGGAACTGTTATCTTGAAAGTGAGTTACTATGTTTCTTCTTCAACAGGGATTTGAAATTTTGCTAGTTCTTAGGATCTTCCTGAGTTTGAGTTCAGTTTTCTCTCCCCAGCTGTTCAGAGCACCTGTTAGTTCTATGGCTCTGCTTTCTTTCTGTTCTCTTTCAAAAATCCTTTCTGACCTCAGTAGTGGTAGTATCATGGGAATAGCCTTTTAAAACCACCACTTTCACAGCCTCAGCAAAGTTTGCCTAAGAGGTATTTTAGGGATGAAGTCATGAAGAATGTAATGATGTGAACAGGCTAAAATATTTGGTTTGTGACTTCCCTTCTGGTTCAGCTGGTAAAGAATCTGCCTGTAATGCAAAAGACCTGAGTTTGATCCCTGGGTTGGGAAGATCCCCTGGAGAAGGGAAAGGCTGGAGTATTCTCCTCTCCAGTATTCTGGCCTGAGAATTCCCTGGATCTGTAGACCATGGGGTCACAAAGACTTGGACACAACTGAGTGACTTTCACTTCACTTCACCTTGGTTGGATCTTGTGTGAGAAATTCAAATCAGTTTTGTAATTCTGATGTTTATCATTGAGGCTTCCCAGGTGGCTTCCCTGCCACTGCAGGAGACACAAGAGATACAGGTTTGACCCCTGGGTCTGGAAGATCCTCTGGAGGAGGAAATGGTACCCCACTCCAGTATTCTTGCCTGGAAAATTCCATAGTCAGAGAAGCTTATGGTGGGCTGTAGTCCACGGGGTTGCAAAGATCCAGACACAACTGAGCATCTGAGCGCAGTGTGTTCATCATTAGACTGGAAGTTCCTTACCTACAGGTTTGCTGTGAAAGTGAAACTGAAAGTCACTCAATCATGTCCAAACTCTTTGCTACCCAATGGACTGTATAGGCTATGAGATTCTCCAGGCCAGAATACTGGAGTGGCTAGCCATTCCTTTCTCCAAGGGATCTTCCCAACTCAGGGATCAAACCCAGGTCTTGTGCATTGCAGGTGGATTCTTTAACAACTGAGCTACCCGGGAAGCCCAGGAATACAAGAGTGGGTAACGTATCCCTTCTCCAGTGGTTCTACCTGACCCAGGAATCAAACTGGGGTCTCCTGCATTGCAGGTGGATCCTTTACCAGCTGAGTTACCAGGGATAAATCAGTTTTGGTTATAATTCTCATTTCTATTTGTTCATCTTTGTACAGAGCTTTATAAAATTTAGAGGAAATAACTCCCTGACCCTGTTAATTATTAATAAGAGATGTTTTTATTTAGAATTTCTTTTAGGTGAATGATAAAAAGTAGGTGGGTTGGACCTATTTTTTTTTTTAAATAAATAGTTGCTTTATAGCCATTTCAGCTGCACCTTTCACTGACAGGAAAGAAATGCCTGTGGTGCATAATGGTGTGCTGCAGCCTGGACTACAGCCCTCATCTCTTATCTCCAATTCAAGCATATCTTGGGCTTCCAAAAAAAACTCCATAAGGGTTTGCTGCTAAAATATTGTTTGAGTCAGATTAGTTCATATATTTATCACAATTCCTCTATAAGACAGTTTTGATATCCTATATTTTCACAGATGCAAAACTTGAAACTCAAATTTGGCCAGTAAATTACTTATGATTAAGTCAGGAAATTAAGACATTTTAGAACTATAACAAATTTGTTGACCATAATTTATCTTGGTAAGCCATTGTAAATAGAGGGCAGGGCATGGGGAAAGAATGTGAAAAGGGAGAAAACCTACATTTATTGAGTTCTTACTGTGTGCTAAGAATTTAGCATTTTTAGCTTCATTTAATTCTCACAATAATCCAGTTACCTAAATATTATGATCTTCATATTAGAAATGAGGTAACTGAAATTAAGATTCAATAATTTACATCTGTTTGATTTATATATATATTTTTTCCAGTTTTATTTATTTATTTATTTATTACTTTACAGTATTGTATTTGTTATACCATACAGTGACATGAATGGCATGAATCCCCCATGGGTGTACATGTATTCCCCATCCTGAACCCCCTCCCACCTCCTTCCCCATCCCATCCCTCTGGGTCATGCCAGTGCACCAGCCCTGAGCACACTGTCTCATGCATTGAACCTAGACTGGTGATTCATTTCACATGTGATAATTTACATGTTTCAATGCCATTCTCCTAAATCACCCTGCCCTTGCCCTCTCCCACAGAATCCAAAAGACTGTTCTATACATCTGTGTCTCTTTTGCTGTCTCACTTATAGGGTCATTGTTACCATCTTTCTAAATTCCATATATATGCTTTAGTATACTATATTGGTGTTTTTTTTTTTCTGGCTTACTTCACTCTGTATAATAGGCTCCAGTTTCATCCACCTCATTCAGTTCAGTTAGGTTGCTCAGTCGTATCCAACTCTGTGACCCATGAACTGCAGCACACCAGGCCTCCCTGTCCATCACCAACTCCCGGAGTTTACCCAAACTCATGACCATTGAGTCGGTGATGCCATCCAGCATCTCATCCTCTGTCATCCCCTTCTCCTCCTCCCCCAACCCCTCCCACCTCATTAGAACTGATTCAAATGTATTCTTTTTAACAACTGAGTAATATTTCATTGTGTTTATGTACCACAGCTTTCTTATCCATGTGTCTGCTGATGGACATCTAGGTTGCTTCCATGTCCTGGCTATTATAAACAGTGTTGCGATGAACATTGGGGATACATGTGTATCTTTCAATTTCTGGTTTCCTCAGTGTGTATGCCCAGCAATGGGATTGCTGGGTCATATGGCAGTTCTATTTCCAGTGTTTTAGGAATCTCCACACTATTCTGCATAGTGACTATACTAGTTTGCATTCCCACCAACAGTGTAAGAAGGTTCCCTTTTCTCCACACCCTCTCCAGCATTTATTGCTTGTAGACTTTTGGATCGCAGCCATACTGACTGGCGTGAGATGGTACCTCATTGTGGTTTTTATTTGCATTTCTCTGATAATGAGTGGTGTTGAGCATCTTTTCATATGCTTGCTAGTCGTCTGTTGGGTCATATGGCAGTTCTATTTCCAGTGTTTTAGGAATCTCCACACTATTCTGCATAGTGACTACTAGTTTGCATTCCCACCAACAGTGTAAGAAGGTTCCCTTTTCTCCACACCCTCTCCAGCATTTATTGCTTGTAGACTTTTGGATCGCAGCCATACTGACTGGCGTAAGATGGTACCTCATTGTGGTTTTTATTTGCATTTCTCTGATAATGAGTGGTGTTGAGCATCTTTTCATATGCTTGCTAGTCGTCTGTATGTTTTCTTTGGAGAAACGTCTATTTAGTTCTTTGGCCCACTATTTGATTGGGTCATTTATTTTTCTGGAATTGAGCTGCAGGCGTTGCTTATATATTTTTGAGATTAATTCTTTGTTGCTTTGTTTGCTATTATTTTCTTCCATTGTGAAGGCTGTCTTTTCACCTTGCTTATAGTTTCCTTTGTTTTAC
>SJXQ01000957.1:0-48897 GCA_006408695.1 Aepyceros melampus
CAAGAGCCCCTCTTCTTGATATTCTTCACCATCCACAGTGTCACTGTGGCAGGGAATCTTGGGATGATTGGAATCATCAAAATTAACATCAAACTGCACACCCCCATGTACTTTGTCCTCAGCCACCTCTCCTTTGTGGATCTCTGTTATTCCTCCATCGTTGCTCCCAAGACCATGGTGAATCTCATGGTGGAAGACAGAACCATTCCATTTGTAGACTGTGTCATGCAGTTCTCTTTCTTTTGTACCGTTGTGGTGACTGAGTCCCTTTTATGAGCTGTGATGGCCTGTGATCGCTTCGTGGCCATCTGCAGCCCTCTGCTCTACAGGGTGGCCATGTCCCCGAGACTCTGTGTAATGTTAGTGGTTGGATCTTATGTCTGGGGAACAGTGTGCTCCTTGACATTCTCATGTTCTGTTAGCTAATTATCATCTCAAGGTTCAACACAATGGATCACCTGTGAGCTCTCCTCCCTGCTTTCCCTCTCTCGCTCTGATACTTATCTCAACCACCTGCTGCTTTTCATTTTTACCACCTTTATTGCAGCACACTCTTCATCATTCTCCTCTCTTATGTGTTTATTGTTGTCGCCATCCTCCAGATGCGTTCAGCCTGTGGTGGCCGCAAAGCCTTCTCCACCTGCGCCTCCCACCTGACTGCCATCAGCATCTTCCCCGGCGCCATCCTCTTCCTCTGCTCTGTGCCCAACTCCACACCCTCCAGGCATACAGTCAAAGTGGCGTCTGGGTTTTACACGGCGGTCATCCCCATGTTGAATCCCCTGATCTTCAGTCTGAGAAATAAGGATGTCAAGGACACAGTCTCCAACATCATGGGCTCTAAAATGTTTCCTATTGAACATTATGATAATAGTAGAGTTTTTCCTTGATATGTAAATGTAGTGTGTCTGCAGGCATTGGTTTTTAAAGATACATTTAGATTAATGAAGAGTGAATGCTGTAAAATTTGTGAATGCTGAGCTTGGGGAATGATGGGGGAAAAGTATAGTTATAGTGTTTGGGATGGATATGAACACTCATATTTAAAATGGATAGCCAACAAGGGTTTACTGTATAGCACATGGAACTCTTCTCAATGTTATATGGCAGCCTGGATGGGAGGAGTGTCTGTGGGTGAAAGGATACATGTATATATATTTCTGAGTCCCTTCACTTTTCACCTGAAACTATCACAACATTGTTTGTAAAAAGGCTATATCTGAATACAAAATAAAAAGCTTTTTAAAAAGTGTTAAATGCTGTAAAATTGAAGAACATGAATTTTGGCTCAACGACACTAAATGACTGCCTCTTACTGGGAAAAAAAATAACAGTCTCTCAATTTTTAAATTTTTCATCTAATGTTTCAGGCAAAATAAATGTATTACATAGATTAAAATACAATATAGATATCATGTGGCATACCTTGTGTTATCTTAATAAATTTAATTTCATCTTCCTTTTTTATACCAAGAAAAGCTAAGCTCTCCATTAGCACATGCATTTGTCTTATAAAAATACAAATAGCAGTGAAAATAAGTCATGGTGTTCATCCTTCAAGGAATGAAATCCAGTGTTGACAAGGGGGTACTTAATAAAGTGACAACTGTATAAGTTAGATAAACAGTATCACAATGGATCTGAGAGGAAAATTAAAGTTCTAGTCCTTCACAAAATAGGTATTATGTTGACTTCTCTTGGCTAACTGAAGAGACAGAGTTTTAGGAGACATATTTCAATGCAGGAGTCTCATCCAGGAGACTAAATCATGACAAACAAGGAGATCAGAATGTAACAATGTGCTAATGACACAACAAAATTTTTATTGAGTGAGTGCTCTATAACTCATGTGTATTTGCCTGTGTGTTGGAGTATTTGGGTTGTATTGTGTATACAGGTTACTTGGCATGAAAGAAAGCTGATAAGACACTATCTATATTCTGAATATGTTTTCTAAAGAACTCCAATATGGCAGCATGAACAGCTATGAAAAACTCCACCAGAAGCTTAAAAATGGAGAACTCATTCTCAGAACATTTTACATGCAAAAGGGAAGCATGACAAGTGACTACCCAATTGGCATTTCATTCTAGTATCCTGGGCTTCCCTTGTGGCTCTGCTGGTAAAGAATCTGCCTGCAAAGCAGAAGACCTGGGTTTGATCCCTGGGTTGGGCAGATCCCCTGGAGAAGGGAAAGGTACCCGCTCCAGCATTCTGGCCTAGAAAATTTCATGGACTATATAGTCCGTGAGGTCACAAAGAGTCAAACACGATGGAGCCTCTTTCACTTTCTATTATTTTGCCTATGGAGACATCAAAAATATTATAAATTCTTCATGTTTTTTCTTTCCTAAATATAATGTCTGTATCCTTCTCAACTGAACTAGCACCTTAAACAAAATAAAATAAAACTAGCTTGCAGTTGCCCAAAGATTTGGAAACTAATTACCTGTGTAACCATATTCAAAATAAAATATAAACCTGATAGTCATTAGTTTTGTTGTGGTTGTTGTGGTTTACTGACTAAGTCCTGTCAGACTTTTTGTGACCCTCTGGACTGTAGGCCAGCAGGCTCCTCTGTCCATAGGTCTCCCAGGTAAGAATACTGGAGTGGATAGCCATTTCCTTCTCTAGGGGACCTTCCAGACCCAGGTGTTGAACCCATGTCTCCTACAATGGCAGGCAGATTCTTCACTGCTGAGTTCACTGCTGAGCCCCCAGGGAAGCCTGAACATTAAATTAGGGTCTACTTAATAAGGCAAATTAGAAATATTGGATTTCTCTAACATCAAGAACTCACTTTTGCTTGAATAACTTAAACACCATTCTCCTTCTCTCCTCAATATGTCTAAACAAATTTCTCAATGTCCACTTTTTAATAGATGAAAATACTGAGAATATTTGGGAGTACTAATGGTAAGTGGAAATAGAAACTCTGTCAGAAATTGTGCTGGAATAGTACTGACATGCCGATCTTTCATCCATTTTTTTAAAATGATCTTTCATCAAATTTTTCAAAGTAACACTTTAAACAAAATTAGATTGTCTTCCAGTTTGCTTAAGGCTAAATGTTTGGAGATCTTGTCTTTCAAAAGGATTATTATTTTTTTTAACCCTGTGTGATATATTGCAAGCATGATCCCAATTCTCCTCTTAACTAGGCATGTCCATATTTCTCTTTTCTTCTGATCAAATGGTCAGATCAATTCCTCCATTTGTTTTTTAATTTAAGCTACTTTTGTGAGTGATTTTGTCTAATATAAGGTCCTTGAAGTGAAATGTTGTGTCAGTTACAAGAAAGGCCCTGTGGCAATGTCAAAATCCCTTGGAATTTGCACAGACTCTTTGAACAGCTGTCATGTGAAAAAGCACAGATTATCATATTGGTCAATGAGCAATATAGATCACAACAGTATCCCATGAAGTAGCATCCTAGCCAAGCTCCAGACTGAAGGGTGAGCTGTCTTAGATCACCAAGCCTGACAAGCTAATAACCCACATAAACATACCAGCTTCCCTGATAGTAAAGAATCTTCTTGCAATGCAGGAGACCCCAGTTTGATTCCTGGGTCATGAAGATTCTCTGGAGAAGGGATACGCTACCCACTCCGTATTCTTGGACTTCCCTTGTGGCTAAGCTCATAAAGAATCTGCTGCAGTAAGGGAGACCTGGGTTTGATCCCTGGGTTAGGAAGATCCCCTGGAGGAGAGAAAGGCTACCCTCTCCAGTTTTCTGGCCTGGAGAATTCCAGGGGATCACAAGCATGGAGAAGTTCATGGGATCGCAGAGTCGGACATGACTGAGTGACTTCCACAAATGTACCAGTGAAGATCAGTCACCTCTGGATCAGATTATCAGAACTGCCTGAGTGACTTATGTAATAGTGATCCATACAATAAGCAGCTGTTTTTAACTCATAAGTTTTGGAGTAGTTAGTTGTGCTGTCTTAAAATACAACTGATTTTCTTAATTTCTGATGCTATCACAATCACCTTCCCAAGTCTTATCATATAGCAATTAAGCATTTCTGCTTTCCTTCTGCTTGGAGGTAACTCAGTTAAAATGTACAATTAAAAAGTTTAGAAAATTTAACATACTGTTGATGTCATTGAATCTTTTGATGAAATGATTCACCCAAACAATATGATCTTATAAAAATACAGGTTATCAAAAAGTTAGATCTTAGTATTTGTGGTACTTAATTTATGTGCAATGCCTATATTTATATTTAAATCAATTTTAAGAAAAATTTCTGCTTTATCTTTAAGATAGATATGCAAAGCAGTTTTCTATGAGTGTGTTGCATAGATAATATAAACATCACCGCAAATGATGCTGTCTTTTTAGTCTTTCTGCCATGAGACTCTCTCCAGGGAGATGCATTTTATGGCAACGCTTTCAGGGTATACTAAGAACAATGACAAAAAAAAATGATGCTAATGAGATATCATCATGAATTTACTATAGATAATAGTAATGTTTATATACATTACCAAAACATCACTGTATCGGCTGAAATACATGTCCAATGCCTGTATTTTCTGAGAAAAGAAAGTGATATAATCTAGAGGGAAACAAAAAGTCACACCAGGGGCTTGAAATGTCTTAATTCAAACAAATTTCATGGAACAAGCATTTCACAGTCTTCTTGTGTTTTAGATTTTGGAAGTTTGCTAGTACTTTTCTAATTTGGGTAATTCTCACAGTAATATGTGAATGGATAACAGGAATCTTTACTTTTGAAAAATGAAACAAAAGAAATAGTGAAAGTACTGGGTGGAATGGAGAGGCAGAAACACTCCACGATCTCGGGAAATTGTCAGATGAATCAATTTTAGGGAAACACATGAAAGCTGTTGAGAATTTGTAGACCAATTTACTTGGTACTATTTAGAGTCACAGAGTTCGTGAATGTTTGGTATATCCAGGAGCACAGACAACATCATATCGTTCGAACCCTGTTGGTTTAGGAAACGATGACACGGGCAGAGAAGCAGCAGGCCTGGGAGAGACCCTGCAGGCAGACCCATGAACTGTCTCTGCAGTGAGTAGGGTCTCCATCCAGCACCGTCCATCAGCTCTGCTCTTCCTCACAGACCCACGTGGGTGCAGAAACCAAAATGCAACATATACGCTCATTCTATCAGGGATTCCATCTATGACTTTGTGCAAGTGACAACTGCCTGTGCCTCAGTCGCCACGTTAACAAAGCTGCATAACTGTACTTGAAATGTGTTCATTAGTTGTATTCAGAACAGTACCTAACACATAGAAAGTGGTGAGTAAGTGTGAGCAGTTACTATTCTCAGCAAAGGAGGTTCATTGTTCCCACCCCTTTCTGGTATCTGGTAGGATGCTGTTGTGACTTCAGACCCTATGTCCTCCAAAAAGGAGCTTTGAGTGGAAGACTGGCAGAGTTTATAAGACTCATTCACATATGTCATAATGGCAACATTATCTGGTTCATAGTGCAATGTCTGGATGCAGCATACAACACTCTAATTTATCATAAACTCTGAAAGGAATCATGTTGTCTTACAATAACATTTACCAACTCAGGAGAGTTTCCCCCCACTGAACTGCAAAGCTGAAAGCAAGTGTAAAGCAGTTTCATTTACCCCAGGGACCTGGCCTCCTTGTATGAAAAAGGTCATTGGGGAAGGAGGAGATTGTCCATGTACAAGTTAGTGTTAAAAGTTGTCAGTCAGCCTCGTGCTGGCACTTCACTCTGGGTGCAAGGTCTGCCACTCATCCCGAGGTGCTTTATGCTTTCAGACAGAAGAGTAGCCATCCCGCAGTCCACACAACGTCTGTGAGAATTGATACTAAAGCACTGTGTGTATCTTTTTCAGAATTCTCTCCTATGGGAAGCTGAAAATGTGAAAAAGCAATTAGCAGAAATGCAAAATGACAAAGTACTTAAATCTCTAAATCCTTTAGAAATTTGTTAAGAGCTGAATTGAGCTGGGTTTGTTGTTACAGTTACTACAGATGCTTAGCAGAAGTTGAGTTACATTTTCTTTATGGCTAGTCAAGTGCTGTATCATGTATACCATTTCTGGTTTTGAACACTGAATGTGTTTGCATTATAGATGGATTTAGAGTGTGTGGCTGTTATGCGTGGTTTAGGATTCTGAGTAGTCCTTTCTGGGTTCACCTGGAAGCTGAGACAAAGCATGAGCCTTTCACATGGACAGTGCTGTGCCTCAGAAAGATAATGTGAGCCATATACACAATCTAAAATTTCCTAAAATCCAATGGGCGACTTCAAATTCTTTTTTCACGGCGAGACTTAAAATCTGTGTGATTTCCACATCGAGCTTTGCACTGTCTCACGTACTCAGGGGCTGCACGAGGCAAGTGACTGCTGTGGCCGACAGCACAGAGCTGCCAGGTTGAGTCGAGTGACTCGCAAACTTGGCCCGTTTAACTTGTTTTACCCCATGAGGAAGTGAAGTGGGCTGTAGAGGAATGAAATGTGACGAATGCCCAGGAATGAATGTGAGGTCTGTGGAGACAGTTTAAAACAATGAGAGGAGTGAGGGCAACAGAGTGAATCCTGTCCCCCGCCACCTGAACCCCCGCCCCAAGTCCAGCTTCTCTCTACAGATTTCATTGTTGTTAATGGCTTGCCATGTTTCCTCCAGAAGCTTTTCTACACCTGAGATAGAACTTTTATTCATTATGGTTTATAGGGTTTAATATTGTTTCGAGTGCTTCTATTTGCTATGGGACACTTAGAGAAAATTTTCTCAGAATTAAAATGTTCGAAATTGATAATTACTGACATAACCTGTTATGCACATTTTGGTGCAAGTCATTTTACACCCAGAAAGCCAGCGGTGCAGGCTGTGTCATTTGCTGTTTCATCGAACCAGCTGAGGTTTCCGGGAAACCCTGAGAGCCGAGCTGGACTAGACGAGGCTGCTAGGGGCTCCCCTCCAACACGTATAGGCCACTCCCCTGGGCAGCTCCTCTGAGCACTGTCAAGTGTGACAAGGACCTGTCTGGTGTGTGGACAGTATGACTGGGTGTTGCTCATGGTCGCACCTCAATGAGCCTCTAGCTTCATGGCCAGTGAGAGGGAAGAGACAAGCATCGTTCCTTAGAGTCAAGCTTGGTACCATGGAGTGGTTGTCACAGGATTGACAAAACTCGAAACCACAGGCAGAGGTTTGGAATTGGGGGCTGACCAGTTGATATTTGGGTGTATTCATTTCAGGGGCCTGACAGACTGTGACACTGCTGTTTCTTTAGAGTTGCAGAAGGTTAATAACCTGTAGTCTTTTTACGTGAATGGAGACTGAGACATGACTTGCCTTTGGCTGCAGTGAGAGGATTCACCTGGGTTGTGAATGAGAGGAGCAGATTATTAAGCTTCCTGATTTTCTCTTACTCATTGTTGAACTGGCAGTAATTGTTATTAAGCATTTAAATGTTTCTTTGGCTTCTTCATGTAAAATGGTCACAAGTAAGAGATAAACTTTAGCAAAGAGTATCAAAGTGCTTACCTGGTGACATTCATTCATCTGTAGGAAATCGACTGCTGCTTGAATCCTGACTTAGGAGGCCATTTGGTTTGAATCCTGACTTAGGAGGCATATTTCAGCGTTTGTGTGCTTAGGGGATCCTTGCAATCCAGGGCCCCTGCCCAGCCTTCTTCTAGAGAAAAGGGATATCACTGGAGACAAAGGCAGGCTAGAAACTGGCCCTGTGTCCAAAACCACAGCGGGTAGAGTTCAAGGACAGCACATGCCCTGCAGAACGAATGGGGGCATGGCCAGCCTTGCTGGCAGAGCTCCTCCAGGGTGAGGGGCTGGTACTGTCAGAGGTGGGGAACCCTTGCTCCTGGGGTGGACGAGCTGAGTGTGAGGAGGACTGTGCAGACAGTGGAGGAAGAGGAGGTGGACACAGCCCCGTGCTCTTGGGGGGTTTGGGTAACGAGCAGGGCCCTGGTGCTGGGACCTGAAGGCTTGGCACGGTTGGGGGGTTCAGATGGAGAAGACTGGGGCCTGGTCAGCAGTCTCCTGTGTGTCAGTGAGAGTGAGAGACGAGAAGAGGAAGCAGCCGTGGGGCAGGAGGGGCTGCTGTGCTCTGAAGACAGTGGGCCGCAGCGGCTGGTGCGAGAGAGGAGTGTCTCCAGGAGGCAGATCTTGAGGGGTCACGGCAGTGACTTAGCAGCACAGCTGGGGCCGTGGAGTGGGACTTGCAGGCAGTGTGTGCTGGGCGGGGGGCACTATGTGGGCTCAGGAGGGAGGGAGTGGGCCCTGAAGACCTGCCTCACAGACAGGGCTGGCTCTTGGTGCATTTAGCAGGACCTCGCAGAGGAGTTGGTCACCTTGTCTCCGAGACCTTCTCTGGGAGGAAAGAGCCTCTGGTGTGGAGGGGGAGAGAGATGGAAGCTGCACTCTGCGAGGGGACTGGGAAGTGATGGTTTTTTTTTGGGGGTCGACTAACCCGGAGGCCTCTGTGGCCCTGAGACCTGCAAGGGTCCGCAGTCCATGGCGGGACTGTGTTGTGCCCCCCACCTCATTCCCAAGTGTGCTCTGGCCCCAGGCCCTTGGGTGGAAGTGGAGCAGAGAAAGGAGTGGTTCCTCAGGAGGGAGGGAGATGCGAGGGGAGACAGGCGTGCCTCGAGGAGGTTCCAGGCTTCCATCCTCTGTGCAGCAGTTTTCCTCATAACACCATCAAGCAGAGCAGCGTGTGACCCAGAGCAGGTGAGCTGGTGCTTGGCCCTGGCCGCTCTGCAGATGATGGGTGTCCTGTCCTTGGAGAAGGGCTCTGTCTCCCGGGTTGAGGGACTCCTGCACGTGAAGGTGCCACCCTCTTCCCAGAGACAAGACCGCAGAGCCCGGGCGGTCCTGAAGTGCAGGCGGCTCACAGTCAAGGCGGACATGACTGAGCGACTGAACTTACTGAAACATCAGTAGGAACACACATTAGCAAAAAAAAAAAAAAAAAAAACTCACAAAAACTGATAAATTAAATATTTGCCAAGTCTAGTCTGTGGCTTCCTTCCAGCTCATAAGCACAATTTTATAACTGCTATCTGTATGTATTAACCATTTCTATTTCTTCCCTTTTCACTTACTTTGAATGAACTATATGTTTCTATATGATTCTCTTCAGTTCAGTTCAGTCGCTCAGTCGTGTGCGACTCTTTGTGACCACCTGAATCGCAGCACACCAGGCCTCCCTGTCCATCACCAACTCCTGGAGTTTACCCAAACCCATGTCCATTGAGTCAGTGATGCCATCCAGCCATCTCATCTTCTCTCGTCCCCTTCTCCTCCTGCCTCCAAGCCCTTTTAGCATCAGGGTCTTTTCCAATGAGTCAACTCTTCGCATGAGGTGGCCAAAATACTGGAGTTTCAGCTTCAGCATCAGTCCTTCCAATGAACACCTAGGACTGGTCTCCTTTAGGATGGACCAGTTGGATCTCCTTGCAGTCCAAGGGACTCTCAAGAGTCTTCTCCAACACCACAGTTCAAAAGCATCAATTCTTCAGTGCTCAGCCTTCTTCACAGTCCAGCTCTCACATCCATACATGACCACTGGAAAAGCCATAGCCTTGACTAGACGGACCTTAGTTGGACCTTGTCTCTGCTTTTCAATATGCTATCTAGGTTGGTCATAACTTTCCTTCCAAGGAGTAAGTGTCTTTTAATTTCATGGCTACAGTCATGATCTGCAGTGATTTTGGAGCCCACAAAAGTAAAGTCTGACAGTATTTCCAATGTTCCCCATCTATTTCCCATGAAGTGATGGGACCAGATGCCACGATCTTCATTTTCTGAATGCTGAGCTTTAAGCCAGCTTTTTCACTCTCCTCTTTCACTTTCATCAAGAGGCTTTTTAGTTCCTCTTCACTTTGTGCCATAAGGGCATTGTCATCTGCATATTTGAGGTGATTAATATTTCTCCCAACAATCTTGATTCCAGCTTGTGCTTCTTCCAGTCCAGCGTTTCTCATGATGTACTCTGCATATAAGTTAAATAAGCAGGGTGACAATATACAGCCTTGACATACTTCTTTTCCTATTTGTAACCAGTCTGTTGTTCCTTGTCCAGTTCTAACTGTTGCTTCCTGACCTTCATATAGGTTTCTCAAGAGGCAGGTCATGTGGTCTGGTATTCCCATCTCTTTCGGAAATTTTCACAGTTTATTGTGATCCACAAAGTCAAAGGCTTTTGCACAGCCAATAAAGCAGAAATAGATGTTTTTCTGGACCTCTCTGGATCCCATGATCCAGCGGATGTTGGCAATTTGATCTCTGGTTCCTCTGCCTTTTCTGAAACCACCTTCAACATCTGGAAGTTCACAGTTCACATATTGCTGAAGCCAGGCTTGCAGAATTTTGAGCATTACTTTACTAGCATGTGAGATGAGTGCAACTGCGTGGTAGTTTGAGCATTCTTTGGCATTGCCTTTCTTTGGGATTGGAAGGAAAATGGATCTTTTCCAGTCCTGTGGCCACTGCTGAGTTTTCCAAATTTGCTGGCATATTGGGTGCAGCACGTTCACAGTATCATCTTTCAGGATTTGAAATAGCTCCACTGGAATTCCATCACCTCCACCAGCTTTGTTCGTAGTAATGCTTTTTAAGGCCCACTTGACTTCACATTCCAGGATGTCTGGCTCTAGGTGAGTGATCACACCATCGTGATTATCCGGGTCATGAAGATCTTTTTTGTACAGTTCTTCCATGTATTCTTGCCACCTCTTCTTAATATCTTCTGCTTCTGTTAGGTCCAGACCATTTTGTCCTTTATCAAGCCCATCTTTGCATGAAATGTTCCCTTGGTATCTCTAATTTTCTTGACGAGATCTCTATTCTTTCTCATTCTGTTGTTTTTCTCTATTTCTTTGCCTGTAAGAGGCTTTCTTATCTCTCCTTGCTATTCTTTGGAACTCTGCATTCAGATGCTTGTATTTTTCCTTTTCTCCTCTGCTTTTCCCTTCTCTTCTTTCAGAGCAATTTGTAAGGCCTCTTCAGACCACCATTTTGCTTTTTGCATTTCTTTTTCTTGGGGATGGTCTTGATCCCTGTCTCCTGTACAATGTCACGAACATCTGTCCATAGTGAACTCTAATGATATCAAATATGGAGGAACAGAGAGTAAAATGGTGGTTTCCAGAGGTGTGGAGGTAGAGGAAACAAGGAGATGTCAGTCAGAGGGTATAAAGTTGCAAGATGACTAACTCTGGGGATCTAGTGTACAGCGTGATGGCTGCAGTTAATAACACTGGACTGAATAATGGAAATTGGCTAAGAGGTTAGCTTTCACCACAATAAAAGGTTAACAATTCCAGGGTGATTAAATGAGTATGTTGATTAGCTTGACTATTATAACCATTTTACTATGTACTTGCATACCAGATCATGTTGTACACCTTAAATATACACACACAATTTTCATTTAAAATTTAAAAATTGTGACTTCCCTGGTGGTCCAGTGATTAAGAATCTGCCTTGTAATGCAGGGGACGCAGGTTCAATCCCTGGTCAGGGAACTAGAATCCACATACCATGGAGCAACTAAGCCAGTGCACCACAACTACTGAGCACCCATGCTCTGGAATCCATAAGCCACAACTAGAGAGTGTGTGCACTACAACAGAAGATCAGGGGTGAAACAGGGACAATCCCAAGTGTTGCAACTAAGGCTCAGCACAGCCAAATAAATACGTATTTTTTAAAAAATTAAAAATTTAACAGCTGTTACTTACAGGGTGACACTAATTTAACTGGTTCGGATTCTTTAACTACTCTCTATTGGTTCGTTCAGGTTCAGTTGCTCAATCTTGTCCGACTCTTTGTGACCCCATGAATTGCAGCACGCGAGGCCTCCCTGTCCATCACCAAGTCCCAGAGTTCACCCAGACCCACACCCATGGAGTCAGTGATGCCATCTAGCCATCTCATCCTCTGTCATCTGCTTCTCCTCCTGCTCCTATCCCTCCCAGCATCAGAGTCTTTTCCAATGAGTCAACTCCTCGCATGAGGTGGCCAAAGTACTGGAGCTTCAGTTTTAGCATCATTCCTTCCAAAGAAATCCCAGGGTCGATCTCCTTCAGAATGGACTGGTTGGATCTCCTTGCAGTCCAAGGGACTCTCAAGAGTCTTCTCCAACAACACAGTTCAAAAGCATCAATTCTTTGGTGCTCAGCCTTCTTTACAGTTCAACTCTCACATCCATACATGACTAGTGGAAAAACCATAGCCTTGACTAGACATATACTCACACATAAAAACACACTACAGGGAGAGGAAAAGAAAGATAAAATGGTAAGACAACTGTAGGTGTGATAAAATGCTAAAAATTGGTGAATCTGGAGAAGAATCATTTGGAACTTACAAAAAAGAAGTTGTAAAACTCTGTGTAATTCTGACTTTGATGCAAATTTGAAATTATTTCAAAGCAAAAAAGAAAGTATGAGGCAATCTAAACACAAGGTAACAATCAAACCCATGCTGAGGTACATTTTACCAGAACACTGACCTATATTCTAAAAATGTCAATATCATGGGGGGAAAAGAAAGGAAAGAGGAAGCGGTGGGCTGAGGAAATGTTCTAGATTAAAGGAGACTAAAGAAACAATAAGACATAAATGTAATGTGAAACCCTGGGTTAGATGCTCTTCACAAACTGCAAAAAATGTTCTACAAAATCCATTTTTTTGAACAGGCAATAAAATTAGAAAAAAAGACCCTTTACCATATAATAATAGCATTAAAACAATATTATATGTTGTAAATCCATGCCACGAGGTATGTGGGATCTTAGTGTTCCTCAAGCAGGGATAAACTCACACTCTCTGCATTGAAAGCTCAGAGTCTTAAGCACTGGTGCACCAAGGAAGTCCTAAAAGGTCCTTGTTCTTAACAGAGACATCCTGAGATATCTAGGGGCAAAGTATGATGATGTCTGCAACTTTAAGTTGTTTCAGCAAAATTAATAAAAAATAATAATGTGTGTGGGTTTATATGTTAAGGGGAGCTTCCCTGGTGGTCCAGTGGTTAAAACTTCATTCTTTCACTGCAGGGGACAAGTGTTCCATCCCTGGTCCAGGAATGAAGTTCACCCTATGTCTCCCTTCACCGCTGGGGGAATAAAAAGGTGTGTATGTGTCTACCTAGAGAAAGAAAGAACAAATACAGAAAAATATTAATATTTGTGAATCTGAATTAATGATTACTATTCTTGCAGCATTTCTGTATGTTTGAAATTTTTTCAAAATAAGATATTTTTAAAAAGCTATTATTTATGTGAAATACTTTTCCAACTCTCTCAGATAGAATTAACCCTGCCTCTTCTAAGTTGTTGTGTTTGTATTTTTAACCTAAAATGCTGAATGTGTGTGTTCAGTTGCTTTAGTCATGTCTGACTTTTTGCAACCCTATGCACTGCAGCCCACCAGGCTCCTCTGTCCAGGGGATTATCCAAGTAAGAATACTGGAGTGGGTTGCCATGCCCTCCTTCAGGAGATCTTCCTGACCAAGGGACCAAATATGCATCTCTTACACCTGCTGTATTGCAGGTGGATTCTTTTCCACTGAGCCACTGGAGAAGCAAATGCTCAGACTGGGTTGTAGTTATTTGTTGAAGCTTCTTGAGGTAGGAACTTAAATTCCCTTTGGTAATTTAATCATGGGAGGAGTATTATAATTCAAGGCAATTTTGTGTAGCTCACATGGTTTTACTGTAATATTCTGATGCTAAATTTTGGGCTCACAGCAAAACATGGCTGGACATTCTTGAGCTGAGAACTGGAATAGAAAACTAAGCCTTAGGTCCGGAGCAAAGCACACTGCTGGAGTTAATCTATCAATGACTCGCTCTGTCCCTTTATGGAGCCCTCTGCAGGCATAGCTGGAAAGCCTACTACTGGCTGCCAGGCAGATACAAAGAAGCACTACACGAGGGAAAGATATACTGAAAGTTGAACCAATTGCCCCTGATGCTTGGAATATAACCCCTGGCATTTCTGTCTTATCACTTCCAAGACATGTATCTCAGGAGGGCAGCCCCATCTGAACATGGCCAGAGATCAGATTATAAAACTCATGGGCTAGTAGAGCTATGGTTGGCTTCTCTGGCGGCTCAGTAGTAAAGAATCTGCCTGCTAATACAGCAGAAAAGCAACTATGTTCATGTGCCACAACTATGGAGCCTGCACTCTAGAGCCCAGGAGCTGCAACAGCTACTGAAGCCCACAAGCCCTAGAGCCCATGTTCCACAACAAGAGATGCCACTGCAATGAGAAGCCACACTAACTAGAGAGTAGCCCCTGCTCACCACAAATAGAGAGCCTGTGCAGCAATGAGGTCCTAGGACAGCCAAAAATAAATAAAGTTATTTAGAAACTAAAAGAGAGAGAGATAATATCGCTGGAGAGTGATGGAGAAACCATGCTCTTCCCATCTCTCTAGTCTTCTTTGACCAAGAACTTAGAATAGGGACTTCCCTGGTGGTCCAGTGGCTAAGACTCTGTGTTTCCAATACAGGGGATGCCCAGCTTTGATCCCTGCTTGGGAAACTAGATCCCACATGCCCCAAGTAAGAAGCCCACATGCCACAACGAAGACACTGTGAGTCGCAACTAAGACGCAGCACAACCAAAATAAATAAATATTAAAAAAAATTGAGCATTGTTTAAAAACATAGGAAATATCCTCTGTCCACAGTACTGAGAAGACAACTTCTACTCTTCTCTCTGCCCATTTCCCTTATTTCCTCCTCCAGGAAGAAAAAAGTATTTCTATGATTAATAAGACTAGGTACAGGGCTCCCCTGGTAGCTCAGACAGTAAAAAATCTGCTTGCAATGCAGGAGACTTGGGTTTGATTCTGGCTTGTGAAGATCCCCTGGAGCAGGAAATAGCAACCCACTCCAGTATTCGTGACTGGGAGATGCCATGGACAGAGGAGCTTGGTAGGCTACAGTCCATGGGGCCACTCATGACTGAGTGCACACACACACACAGGGTCAGTACACACACACACTGTCCGTGCTTCTTCTGAGCTTCTCTCTTGGAGATGTCTGTCCCACAGGCCATATACCTTCATCTCTGCTCATGCAGTAATGACAAAGAAGTTTCCTTTGCTTTCCTGTAGCTTAGCCTATTTCTGTGGGGGAAGTTCAGTTCACGGAGGAAGAAATTAGATGCCCGTTTTGCCCCTGAGTCCAAGCTATATCCTCCATACCAGCGTTAGCAGCATGGAAGGTGACATTTCCATCTCAGTCTGCTTCCTCTATCACCTGGTTCAGGACTCAGAAAAAAGAGGGACATGAAGGGCCTCTTGGAACCAGAACAGTATTTTCTAATCTTTGGGTCTCGGTGCCTCCCCTGGTGCTTGTTCTAGGACCAGCCTTCAATAAATTTTTTTTGTCTTGAACTCAGACAATGTGACACACATCAGCACGTAGCTGCTCACAGCTATCGTCACAGTGATTTTATTTTTTTTAATCATACAGAGTGACTTTTGAAGCCTTTCTAGTTTGGTTGCATGCTCTGAGGCTACAAGGAAGCAAGCTTTGGTTAGGAGAGGGGAGAGAACTGGGTTTTTGTGCTTTGCTATGGTTGCGATGTCAAAGGCTGACATTCCAGGGGTGCTCTCAAAGAGCTTGATGGCAGTATAGCAAGAAGGTTAACGGAGTCCAGCTCCAGCAGCCAGGGATTCAACCTGAAGGGGTGGGTGGTATCAGCAAGAAACAAGACAGCCTCTCAGTTTTCTTGGACTGCCTATTTATTTCAAGCTTATGATTCTCTTTTATACTTGTACAAAAGCATTAGGTCAGAGGTTTGACATTTTCAGTTTCCCCTCACCCAGATTTACTGTCTTCATAAATCATTGTTGCCCTTCAAACGAGTTCCTGCTTCAGCGATTCTCTTGGAATTAGCTTTACCATCTATTATATACTTCCTCTTATGTGTCCTATAGTTAACTTGTGATTACACTGTAACTCATGCTACATTCCTCAGTTTATTTCTTATCTTTCTAAATCCTGTTTGCCCCTAACATCCTGAGCTCACTATCTCTTAAAAAGACTTCTAGCTATAGTATCTCTAAAATTCCTAACCTCTATAAGCTATAGTAAAATATGCTAACATTACAACATTCCTTAAATCTTCAACTTCTAACTATTTTAATTATTTCTAAGCCCTAAATTTAGTAAAATCCTTTATCATAAACATTTTCCTCACAAATAGGCTTCAGATAGCAATCCCTCCCATGGCCTCAAGCTGCAGCCTATGTGCTCATCTTGAAACACTCTTTTGTAAAAGTCCTTGAACAAATGTCAATGATTAACTCTATGGATTATTCTCTGAGCACAGCTGCAGAAGGCTTTGTGCCTTCTCATGCCCTCTCAAGAACAATAAGCACCTTAATATTCCCTTTCAGTCAACTCAGCCCAGAAGAGGAAAAAACAAGTCACAATGACAAGGCTTAACTCCTTCATCCCGGGTCCGTGCCTGTGGGACAAAGAGAGGGGGGTTGGGGTCGTGCCTCCATTTTGTCAGTAATGCCTAATGCAGCTCCCGACACCTCCCCCTTTTTTATTTTTTAGAGTACAGGTATGAAACTCAGTAGATCGAGCAGAAACACTTTGGTTGAGTATTCTGAAAAGGCACGGGGCCATTACACAAATCATAACTAACAGGCAGAAGCACATGGCTGCATTAATCATTATTGTAGAAAAGGATCCATGGGAAAGATACTCTGCTAGATTTTCAAAGAGGGAATTAGAAAGCCATTGAGAGGAAAAGCCAGACTCTGCCTGCTTCATATTCTAAATATCCTGATGTAATTTAGAAATATCAATACTAAAATCTGAATGATTCCAGATGCCTAAACTATGATTCCTGATGTGTTCCCAAGAATGCATGGCTCATTTACCTGTAGAGGGGTAACGCACATTCATTTAAATTCAGCATGGCGCCTTAAAGACAATTTAATTTTTAAGTTTGTAATTTCTTGCCCCATAAGCAGAATTGCTTCTTCTAAAGCATTGACCTTATTTTCTATCTTCTTATCTATAATTTCCTGTGTAGTAAGAGCTACGGAGACATTTTTGGACAGTTGATCAACAAACGAGGCAATATGCACTTCTTTTGACAGGTCAACAGCAGAAACTGTAACTGATGCAATTATGGCAATCAAGGCAGTTATTCCCACAACCAGAGCTGCAATGAATCTCTTAGGTCAAGAAATTAAGCTATTAAATTCATATAAAACTTTCAAAGCATAATCATCAAACCATTGCCCCTCTAATTTTACAGGAACCATCAAATATGGTGGTTGCTTTACAACCATTACATCCTTATAATTACCATAATCATTCCCATTAAGACAATTTGATATAAAACAATTCACACATTTGACATTATAAATAGTTTATCCTTCAAAAACTTTCAAATCAATATGATTTCTGGCCAACAAAAAGGTATAGGGAGAGTGCATGCAGGCCTATACAATATATCTTTGTTCATTTAAAGGTCTATGTAAAGTCACAGGTGCCATACCAGCCAATGCTCTCCATAATTCAGGCTGCATGGGACCTGTTCCACTGAAAGTCACTAAAGGAGGAACTCATCCATTAACATGCCACCTAATAATTGCTAAAGGATAAGGGATAAATGAATTATTCCATATGGATCTATAAGGTTCTCTAAAAATCAAGTTCAATCTTTGATCCTAACGATAGGGGCATCCCCATTTGATCAGAAAATGTCTGGTGGAAACAATAGGAATAGGTGACCTTAGGGCATACAAACATTCTTTCCAACAAGGAAAGCCAGAAGTTCTGCTTATGTTTTTCCAGTCCTGCAGTCCTTGTTAATCAGAGTCTGGAGTGGGGAGTGCACAGCTCAGATAGTCCTTTAAATGAGGGGCTGCCTTTTTTTAGGGCACAAATAGTCTTTCTTGTGCCCCTGGCATCAGAAGCTGTAAAGACCAAAAGTCTCTCTTGCCATTGCTTCTTGGAGAATCAGTAAGCATGCCTTTCAAGGAAGTGCTAATGCATCCATTCAAAACTGGAGCTGCTCCTTGTAAAGAGGAAGGTATGGCAAAGCAAATAGGTGGATAAACAGACACGCCTGAAAAATTGAAGGGAGTGCTGACCACTGTTTTAACATTATTAGGATAGATGGAAGCCCCACCCCAAAGAAGAGTATCATTAACAAAAACATGAATGGGCTCATTCATCCAATCAACAGGCTGAAAAGAAGGTGGATTAGGCAAATAGGCCCAATTAACCTTTTCTGCACTGGTAGGCCTCAGCTGACAAGCCAACACAGCAAGCATAGCCACAAACATTACCATAGGAATGGCCTCATATCTCCCCCTTTCTATTAATTCTTTGGCCCACTGAGCGAGATGTTTTACCTGGCCCTAAGTTGGTACCGTGCTGGAGGTAGTTGCTTGAGTATGATGACGGCAACAAGGTGGAACAGAATATGGTTGAACTCAATCAGCATGTCTCTCCTGAAGTGCCAGGTGCCTGAAGCAATGTACTAGCGGTGAAGCCTCAGGTGAAGGGTCACTCACCCTTCGCCTTTTCCTTGGCTCCCTCAGGTCTGGACTGGACAAGTTTTTGATCTCTCCATCTCTTTTTGGTCCTGGACTTCAAGGATTTTAGTAACCTCAGGGGTCCAAACAGGAGAAGTGGGATCCTGTAGAAACAAACAAGCATACCCTCTCCCACACGTTAGCGACACATCTAGCCCTCTCCATTCTCCTGTAAGGATGTCTTTCCACTTAACCAGGGGCTGAGTCATAGCCCCTTCAGGAGTCCAGTGTCTCATCATTGCAGTCTGCCCCTGTGTGTCCACGTTTAAATGATTAATTACAAACAAAGCATGGTGTAAAACGTGATGTGGAGAGGAATACTTAAATTCTCCCTGTCTTAATGTAGCTATCTGATTTTTTTAAATCTGGTGCGCCCTTTCAACTATGGCTTGGTCTTGGGGATTATAAGGCATTCCTGTTGAATGTACTATGGAAAATTGTTGACAAAATCTCTTAAAAGCAGCAGAAGTATAAGCTGGGGCCTTATCTGTTTTTATCTGTTCAGGGAGTCCTATTTGGGAAAAGCATTTGAAACAACTGTTGAATTACATCTTTTGCTGTTTCACCTGATATAGCAGAGGCTGTAATAACATGAGAAAAGGTATCCACGGTAACATGTACAAAGGACAGTTTTCCAAAGGCCAGGATATGAGTTATGTCCATTTGCCAGAGAGCATTAGGCCTAACGCCTCGGGGATTTACTCCTAATGGTAGAGATAGACTAAATATTGGGCAATTTGGACATAACTATTTATCTAGCTGCTTCCCTAGGGATATGAAATTCATACCTTAAACCAGCTGCATTTTGATGGTGAATATTGTGAGAATCTTTGGCCTTGTCAATTTTTTCATGTACGTTTAAAGCAATTACTCTAGTTAATGCATCGGCCAAAGCATTTCCTTCATGCAAAGGGCCGGGCAAGCCAGAATGGGCTCTGATATGTCCCACAAAATATTTCTTATCTCTATGTTTAATCTCCTTCTGTAAATCAGATAACAAGGAGAAGGTGGTAGTTTTATTTTCCAGAATATTAGCAGTCTCAATATGAGGAAACAACCCTCCAATATATTGAGAGTCAGACAGAAGACTGAAGATGTGGTCTCTTAAATGTTGAAAAGCCCAATAACTGCTCGTAACTCAGCCCTCTGAGCAGATGTCTCTTCAGTTACCTGAATATGGGGTTTTCCATTAATAATTTTGACTGCTTTACCATTAGAAGAACCATCTGTAAAAACTAAAATCACCCCTTCCAAAAGTTGAATAGAAAATTTCTTTGGAAATATCACCGGATGTGTTTTCAAATAATGCAAAAGTGGGCTTGAGGGCAAATGAAATAAAATTTGACCCCTGAAATCTATCAGGGCAACTTGCCAATCATCACTATTTGTAAAAGAAATTGCAGTTCATCCTTATTGAATGGAATCACTATATTTGTTACTTCTTTTCCAAAAAGTTCCACACTTCTTTTTCTACCTTTTATAATTAATTGTGCCACCAAGCTGGGATAAGATAAAGTTATTTTTCTTGGGATCACTGGTAGATGGAGCCATTCCAATGGGCCTTCTTGCCACAAGCATCCTGTAGGTGTATGTTCTGTGGTGAGAATAATTAAATCCAATCCAATGGTAATATTAATCCTAATTAACTGATCATTTAAAGCCTCATCTACTTTAACAAAAGCCTGTCTTAGAGAGAAACATTTAAGAGAGACATGTCTTAGACATTTCTAACAAAATTCTCTCTTAGAACTGGGATTAGGATCATCTTTTAAGCAATCAAACAGAGGCTTTAAATCTGCAGTAGTCAGTTTTAAAAGTGGGCATATCCAATTAATATCCCCTAATAATTTTTGAAAATCATTTAAAGTTAGTGAACGATCTCTCCACAGCTGCAAAGGGGCATGACTCACGGTATGGGTATTTAACACCCTCCCTAAATAAGAAAAAGGAGGATTTACTTGTATCTTATCTGGAGCTATCTTTAAACCCCAGTTTTCCAAGGCCTCAATCAATTCAGATAAAATTTGTTGCAACAAGGATCTGTCCTTATGAGCTGTCAAAATATCATCCATATAGTGTATCAAATATAGATCTTTATACTTTCCTCTAACATTTTGCACAGCTTGGTCTACAAATTTCTGACACAAGGTGGGGCTATTTTTCATTCTCTGAGACAAAATCTTCCACTGAAACCTTCTATAGGGCTGTTTAAAATTAGCTGAAGGGAGACTGAAAGCAAACCATTTATAATCCTTGTCAGCCAAGGGGATGGTAAAGAAACAATCCTTTAGTTCTATAACTATCACATTATACTGAAAAGGCACAGCCACTGGGGAAGGGAGGCCCGGCTGGAGGGCCCCTGTGTCTTCCATAGTTGTGTTTTTAGCTCTCAAATCTTGTAACAATCTTATTTTTCTGATTTCTCCTTAAGAACAAAAATAGTATTCCAGGGGCTATTAGAAGGCTCTATATGGCTGGCCTCCAGTTGTTCCATAACTAAATCCTCAGCTGCCTGTAGCTTTTTAGCTGTTAAGGGCCATTGTTCCACCCATACCAGATCATCAGATTTCCAGGTAATAGGGCAGGCAGCAAGAGCAACAGCCTCTAGGATAAATTTGAATATCCCAGACATTCTGTGTTTTTGTTAGGAACTGCCTCTAATGGAGAAGCAATTTTTTGTTGATCTTTACCAAGCTCCTTATCAGGATTATACCTTATTTGCAGCATTTGATTAGTAACCTTTTCATCTGGGCTATATAAAAGCATTCCCATCTGAGATAATATATCTCTCCCCCATAAAGAAAAGGGTAGTGAAGGGATCACATATGGACAAAAGGTGACTTGTGCCCCCTTCTCGTCTGACCATGTCAAAATTTGTGAGCTCTTAGCAACCGAGGGCATTGACTCTATTCCTACCAAGCCAGCACTGGTCAAGCGTGTCGGCCAGGACAAGGGCCAATCTTTTCCAGCAATGTAAGAGACATCTGCTCCAGAATCCAACAGTCCTGACATTTTATTTCCTTGAATTAAAAGATATTTCAAAGGCCTAGAAGCTGTACTTTCCTGCGCCCAAAAGGCTAGATTACTAGATCCAAATCCTATGGGGCCCCTAACTTGAGAAGTCAAGGTTTTTCCTGTCTGATAAGAAGGTAAAAGCAAAAGCTGTGCTATTCTTTGACCTTTATTAGTTTGCAGTTTTGGTAGGTGGCGAGATCAAAACTTTAATTTCCCCAGTATAATCAGAATCTGCTACACCAGGCACCACTGAAATTCCTTGAAGAGAAAGCAAGCTAAGTCCTAGCACAAGTCGTACAATGCCCTCAGGCAGGGGACCAGCCACTCCTATTGGAATCAGAGTAACAGGTATGTCAGGGGTTAATATTGTTGCCAATTTCCCCTGTTGTTCTGCTTCTTTCCCAGCCTGGGTGAGCCCCCCTGAGGGGGTTTTCTCCAAGGAGCAGGCTCTGTATATTGTGCATGCTCTGCTTTAAAAGCTCCTTTGTTTCAAAAAAACTCTTTATCTTCTTCAGCCTCATGGCACCAGGGAGGCTTTGGGGGCAAGGTGGGGAACTCCTGGCCCCTGGGAGGCATGGCGATCACCTTAAATCAGAAAGTGGTGGATAAGTTTTTAAAGGTTTCTGTAGAAGGGAAGGGGGCTCACCAGGGCGCCCGGCCACAGCGTCCTGTAAGCCCTCTCCTTCTTTGGGAGGTAGAGCACAGTCTCCCTCCTTTTCTTCATCAATGGCAGAAAACATGATTTGCGCAGAAGGTGGACATCCACCATCCGCCACTATAGCCTCCCCCATAGGCTGTCTAACAACCTCATGATGAGGGTCCAGGACATTTCTAATCATATTCCACAGAGCAAAAGCATCTACAGGAACCTTTTCTGGCCCATGCAAAGTATAAAACAAATGTAGAAATTTAGACAGTCCTCCTGTGCTTTCTTTAATGCCTCTATGGGCTAACATGTGAAGTAATAGTTCAATAAACATTTCTCTATTCTTAGATGCAGAGAGACCCATTGTCCTAGAGAAGATTCTTATTCATTCTGTATCCTCCTCACCCTGCCTAAACTGCAGAGGGGTGCCGGCCACTCACAGGTACAATCCTAACTGCTCCGCGTTACAATTTCAAATTGCCTACCCTTCAGTGTCCCCTGTTCTGGGCGCCACTTGCCAGAGTCCAGCTCCAGCAGACAGGGATTCAACCTGAAGGGGTGGGTGGTGTCGACAAGAAATGAGGCAGCCTCTCAGTTTTCTTGGACTGCCTATTTATTTCAAGCTTATGATTCTCTTTTATACTTGTACAAAAGCATTAGGTCAGAGGTTTGACATTTTCAGTTCCCCCTCATCCAGATTTACTGTCTCCATAAATCATTGGTGCCCTTCAAACAGAGTTCCTGCCTCAGAAATTCTCTTGGAATCAGCTTTCAGTTCAGTTCAGTTCAGTTCTCAGTCGTGTCCGACTCTTTGCGACCCCATGAATCGCAGCACGCCAGGCTTCCCTGTCCATCACCAACTCCCGGAGTTCACTCACACTCACGTCCACTGAGTCTGTGATGCCATCCAGCCACCTTATCCTCGGCCGTCCCCTTCTCCTCCTGTCCCCAATCCCTCCCAGCATCAGGGTCTTTTCCAATGAGTCAACTATTCGCATGAGGTGGCCAAAGTACTAGAGCTTCAGTTTTAGCATCATTCCTTCCAAAGTAATCTCAGGGTTGATCTCCTTCAGAATGGACTGGTTGGATCTCCTTGCAGTCCAAGGGACTCTCAGGAGTCTTCTCCAACACCACAGTTCAAAAGCATCAATTCTTCTGCACTCAGCCTTCTTCACAGTCCAACTCTCACATCCATACATGACCACTGGAAAAACCATAGCCTTGACTAGATGGACCTTAGTCAGCAAAGTAATGTCTCTCCTTTTGAATATACTATCTAGGTTGGTCATAACTTTTCTTCCAAGGAGTAAGCGTCTTTTAATTTCATGGCTGCAGTCACCATCTGCAGTGATATTGGAGCCCCCAGAAATAAAGTCTCACACTGTTTCTACTGTTTCCCCATCTGTTTCCCATGAAATGATGGGACTAGATGCCATGATCTTCATTTTCTGAATGTTGAGCTTTAAGCCAACTTTTTCACTCTCCTCTTTCACTTTCATCAAGAGGCTTTTTAGCTCCTCTTCCCTTTCTGCCATAAGGATCGTGTAATCTGCATATCTGAGGTTATTGATATTTGTCCTGGCAATCTTGATTCCAGCTTGGGCTTCTTCCAGTCCAGCGTTTCTCATGATGTACTCTGCATAGAAGTTAAACAAGCAGCCTTGACATACTCCCTTTCCTATTTGGAACCAGTCTGTTGTTCCATGTCCAGTTCTAACTGTTGCTTCCTGACATGCATACAGATTTCTCAAGAGGCAGGTCAGGTGGTCTGCTATTCCCATCTCTTGAAGAATTTTCCACAGTTTATTGTGATCACACAGTCAAAGGCTTTGGCATAGTCAATAAAGCAGAAAAAGATGTTTTCCTGGAACTCTCTTTATTTTTCCATGATCCAGAGGATGTTGCCAATTTGATCTCTGGTTCCTCTGCCTTTTCTGAAACCAGCTTGAACATCAGGGAGGTCACAGTTCACATATTGCTGAAGTCTGGCTTGGAGAATGTTGAGCATTACTTTACCATCTATTATCTACTCCCTCTTATGTGTCCTATAGTTAACTTGAGATTACATTGTAACTCATGCTACATTCCTCAGTTTATTTATCTTTCTAAATCCTGTTTGCCCCTAACATCCTGAGCTCACTATCTCTTAAAAAGGCTTCAACAGCTATAGTATCTCTAAAATTCCTAACCTCTATAAGCTATAGTAAAATATGCTAACATTACAACATTCCTTAAATCTTTAACTTCTAACTATTTTAATTATTTCTAAGCCCTAAATTCAGTAAACTTCTTTGACATAAACATTTTCATCACAAATAGGCTTCAGATAGCAATCCCTCCCATGTCCTCAAGCTGTGGCCTATGTGCTCATCCTGGAACACTCTTTTTTTTTCTCCTCTTTTTTTTAAGTTTTACTTTATTTTACTTTACAATACTGTATTGGTTTTGCCATAAATCGAGATGAATATGCCATGGGTGTACACGTGTTCCCAATCCTGAAACCCCCCTCTCACCTCCCTCCCCATACCATCTCTCTGGGTCATCCCAGTGCACCAGCCCTAAGCATCCTGTATCCTGCATCAAACCTAGACTGGTGATTCATTTCTTATATGATATTATACATGTTTCACTCTTTTGTAAAAGTCCTTGAACAAATGTCAATGATTAACTCTATGGATTATTCTCTGACCACAACTGCATAAGGCTTCGTGCTCTTCTCATGCTCCTCTCAAGAACAATAAGCACCTTAATATTACCTTTCAGTCAACTCAGCCAAGGAGAGGAAAAAACAAGCCAGAATTACAAGGCCAAACTCTTTCATCTCGGGTTTGTGCCGCGGGACAAAGAGAGGGGGCTGGGGCCCTGCCTCCATTTTGTCAGTAATGCCTAAAACAGCTCCTGACTGGTAGAGACACAATTTTAACAACAATGATCAAACATTTTTTGAAAATTTCCTTTATCCTTGAAATGCCTTGTGTTGCAGAAAGTCTATTCATTACTGAGCATTCATCTGCAGCAAGGCATCTCTTTATGGATCTGTACACGGAAGTGACAGGGCTGGGAGGATGTTGGCAGAGAGACAAAGAGCCTTGGGCACAGTGGGAGAGCCAGAGAGGTGAAGGTAAACAGCAGCTGGAGAAGGCGGGAGATAAAAGGGGGAGCCACAGGCAAATCCCTTACTCAAGGGGGCTTTGGCTTTCACAAAGGACATGACGGCCCACGCATGTTTTTACTGGGACCATGATGATTGGCACCTCCACCTTCTTAGGGCAGTTCCTCTTCTCTCATCCTTGAATTTCTAACCTTGACCATCCCCTTTCTCTCAAGGGTGTCCAACCTCTCCCTGTCTCAGCTACGTCCTTCACCTCCACCTACAATCATGCCAATATCCTCACAACCCCATAAAACTCAAGCCACCCTACAACCACCAGCTCTTTGCCTTCTCCTCACAATCTGTCACCCAGAGGGTGGTCTGTGGACCGGCATCATCAGCACCTCATCGGAGCACATCTGACATGCAGTTTTCATGCCCACCCCAGACGTACCAAATCAGAATCCCTGTGTGTGTGTGGCGGAGGTGGGGCGGGGGTGGAGGGGTCCCAAGATCTGTGCTGAAACATGCACCACAGGTGATTCTGAAACACTATCGAGAAGCACTGCTTCTCTGATGGCTCAGCAGGTAAAGAATCTGCCTGCAATGCAGGAGATATAGGAGACACAGGTTTGATCCCTGGGCTGGGAAGAATTGCTGGAAGAGGGAACAGCAACCCTCTCCAGTATGCTTGTCTGGGGATTCCCATGGATAGAGGAGACTGGTGGGCTACAGTCCATGGGGTTGCAGAGAGTCGGGCATGATTAGCACACAAGCCTGGTACATTGCCTGTGCTCCACATCTCCATTTCCTCACCATCTTGGGTTGCCTTCCTCTGTCCCTTTCATGTCTGACTCCCCAAGGCTCTGTCTTAGCCTTTTTTTTTTTCTTGAGCATCATCCTTTCTCTATGTGATCTCAGCCATGCACAGGCTGATTTAGTTATGTATCTATTCAAACACAGGTGTGAATAAATTTGAGGATCACCCAATCCCTGGTCTCTTCTCTGAGCCTCCCGAATGTCCAGCAGCTTTCTGGACTTTTCTGCCAAAATGGTGCACAGTTTTCTTAACTCTGTATGTTTAGAATGAGCCAAATGTCTCCTCATACACCCAGTCTGCATCGATTTGAACAATCTGGAAAGGGACTTGTCTGGTGGTCCAGTGGCTGAGACACAACCATCCCAACGCAGGGCAATGAGTTTGATCCCTGGTCAGGGAACTAGGTCCCACATGCAACAACTAAGACTTCATATGCCACCAGTAAAGGTCCTGCATGCCACAACTAAGACCTAGTGCACGCAAATAAATAAATAAATAAATAAATAAAATTTAAAAAATTCTTTTAAATCTGGACAGTAGGATAGCTCTGTCCCCAGTGTGGTCATTTCAACTCTCTTCTCCCCTCCTTCTGGTCACTTTCAGTCTACAGATGGTTCTGTGTCCACCACCACCCTGGGGCAGACCCTGTCAACTCTCATCTTTCCTAAGCAGTTCATCCTTCAGTGGCCACCTCATGACCTCCGTGGTTGAATCCCTTTAATGAATCCCATGGTCCTTAGGCTAAGTCCTAAGTCCCTTAACTGCCTCATGTTCCAGTGTATTTTCGATCCATTCTTCCTTCTGTAAATTCACAGCTGGTATTTCACTAGTGCTGAATCACCTCCTGGGAATGGCCTGTGCAGCCTCACAACTGTGTATCCTGATGCCTGAATCTGACGCCTTCCTCATGCCTTCCCACCTCAGCTGTCCTCCTGGCAAATTTCTATTCAACCTGCAAAAGCCCACTAATATCAGTTCCTCGGTGAAGTCTTCCTTATTCTATGAAGTACCCACACATGTCTGTATTTTCTACAAGACTATAGTATCTTTAAAAAATTATTTATTATTTACTTGCAGCCTACAGGCTTTCTAGTTGTGGCACGAGAGTTCAGTAGTTGCCACACACAGGTTTAGCGGTCCTGTGGCATGTGGGATCTTAATGCCTCCACAGGCATGCTAAGTTGCTTCAGTCGTGTCTGACTCTTTGCGACCCCATGAACTGTAGCCTCCAGGCTCCTCTGCCCATGGGGATTCTCCAGGCAAGAATATTGGAGTGGGTTGCCATACCCTCCTCTAGCAGATCTTCCGGACCCAGGGATCGAACCTGCGTCTCTTATGTCTCCTGCATTGGTGGGCACGTTCTTTACCATTAGTACCATCTGGGAAGCCCCTTAGCACCACTATCCGGGATCAAACCTGTGAGCCCTGCATTGCAAGGTGGATTCTTAACTACTGGGCCATCAGGGAAGTCCCAAGACTGTAACATCTTGATGGCCAGGAGCCTGCCTTGTATGTCTCTCTATAACCAGCACCATGCAGAGGCTGTGACACCTAGGGCGATCACAAAATTCATTCACTAAACTAAAATTCACTGACCACATATGATGTGAGAAGCATCACAGATAAAATGAGCAATGCAAAAAACAAAACCAAAACCCCCCACCTCTGCCCTCTTAGAATTTTCCTCTAATAAGGAAACTAGCAAGTAGGCAGATAATCTAAACACTGTACTCAATTCTATGAAAGTGAGAAGCTTAGGGAGTTAATTCAGTTTGGAAGTAATTTCTTGTGCCTTTAGCGATATATGCAATCTTTGGAATCAGCAAGGGAAAATTGTTACGTGTATTTTAAGTCTTTATTTATACTAGAGTACAGCTGATTAGCAATGTTGTGATAGTTTCAGGTGCATAGCAAAGGGACTCAGCCATACATATACAGGTATCCATTCTCCCCCAGACTCCTCTCCCTTCCAGACTGCCACATAACACAGGCAGAGTTCCCTGTGCTATACATGTTACATGTGTTTTTAAAGAACATCAATATCAAATTGTTATTACTACCAGTAACAGGGATATTTGTCCCTCCTGAGTAAATCTCCCTCCCGCTACTTGATTCTAAGAAGAAAAAATGTGAAAATAACTCTCTCCACAGTAGTTGCTGCCCAGGTAAGCTGCAGGCGCTAAAAGACTTTTCTTTGAAAAACAGCTGGGGAAGCAGTAGGTCCTGCAGTTGCTGACAGTAACAATAAGGGTGCTTAATTACTGTCCACTTTAAATGAGCTTCTTTAATTTTCAGAAGCTCTGTAAGCCTACCGAGGAGGAAAACGCTATGAGGCAGGACTTCAATATGAAATTTACCTGCAGAGGTCTCTTCCCCCTCATCCATTTCTCCCCATTTGGGCCACAAGAAGCACAACTTGTGTTTCAACCATTGAGCAAACTAGGTCTGCCTGTCCTAGACTTTTCAGAGAGGAACCCTGGGTCCTCTTCGCTGTACTGAAAGGACATTGAGGTGTGACACATGTCATTAGTGGGTGAGCTTGTCTTCTTCCAATCAACAAAAGCACATAAAAAGCCTTAAATTTACCATACTGCAACGAAAATATCCACTCAAGGGAAGAATATGATCTGGATAGTTTTGCAGTTCTCTGGAGTTATAATTGGGTGCCTCTCTTCATTTTTGCTCAATTTTAAGATTACATACATCACTAGCAAGCAACATAACTGCAAATATATTAGGTCAGGTGTTCTCAAACTTGAGTAAACATCAGATTTACAGAGAAGGTTTGTTATAATGCAGATCTTTGGGTCCCACCTCTAGTGTTTCTGATTAAGTAGGTCTGAGGTGAGACTGAAATTGTCTACTTTTAACAGATTTGCATATGCTGCTGATGCTGACCCGGGAAACATACTTTGAGAACTGGTAAAGTCAGATTGATACAACTGCTATATCCAATGATCATTACCACCAAGAGAGGCTAATTTGACCTGCCTTAAGAAAACCATGTTGTGGCTTCCCTGGTGGTCCAGTGGTTAAGAATCTACCTGCCAGTCCAGGGGACATGGGTTCAATTCCTGGTCCAGTAAGATTCCACATGTCTCAGGGCAACTGAGCCCATACCCCACAACTACTGAATCCTGCATGCTCTAGAGTCCCTGGTCTGCAACAAGAGAAGCCCACACACCACAACGAAGAGCAGCCCCTACTCTCTGTACCTAGAGAGAGCCAAGGAGCAGCAACGAAGACCCAGCACAGCCAAAAATAAACAAGCAAATAAATGAGAAAACCATATCATAAGGAAGAACTGATGTTTTTGAACTATGATGCTGGAGAAGACTCTTGACAGTCCCTTGGACAGCAAGGATATCAAACCAGTCAATCCTAAAGAAATAAGCCCTGAATATTCAGTGGAAAGACTGATGCTGAAACTCCAAAACATTGGCCACCTGATGCAAAGAGCCTACTCATTGGAAAGGATCCTGATCCTAGGAAAGATTGAAGGCAGGAGGAGAAGAAGGTGTGACAGAGGATGAGATAGTTGGATGGCATCACTGACTCAATGGACATGAGTCAGAGCAAACTTTGGAAGATAGTGAAACACCAGAAAGCCTGACACATGAGGTCACAAAGAGTCAGACATGACTGAACAACAAGAAGTATCATCAGTTCAGTTCAGTTCAGTTGCTCAGTCGTGTCCGACTCTTTGTGACCCCATGAATCGCAGCACGTGAGGCCTCCCTGTCTATCACCAACTCCCGGAGTTCACTCAAACTCACGTCCATCGAGTCAGTGATGCATCCAGCCGTCTCATCCTCTGTCGTCCTCTTCTCTTCCTGCCCCCAATCCCTCCCAGCATCAGAGTCTTTTCCAGTGAGTCAACTCTTCACATGAGAAATATAAGAAAAGCAAATACTCATTACAATGACCCACTTCAAAGCCTCCAGTGCCTCTATACTACTTAAGGGAAAACACAAACTGGGTATGAAAAACGAAGGTCCTAATACACAGTCTATTATCTGAAAAATAACTGCAACAAGGCAGAACATACCTACAATAAAGAAATTACTCCCAGGACTTTCATAGAAGTCCAGTGGTTGAGACTCCATGCTGCCAATGCAGGAGGTTCAGGTTCAAACCCTGGCCAGGGAACTTTAAAGTCCTGCATGCCACACGATATGGTCAAAAGATTTTTTTTTCAAAATTAAGAAATCACTTCTGTAACTCTCCTTTCCTGAGGCTCCCTTCTCCTCAGAGTGGTGCCAGTGGAAAGAAAAATCTGAGTAGCTAGCACTTTTATCTTAATTTAGTGACTGATGTGTTCACATCAGGTGAATCTGAGTAAAGGATCCATCCAACCCTTAAAGCAGGAGCTGTGGGATTGTCAGGAAAAGAATTTGCTCTCATCCTATTCTCTCCTTCTTTCTTTTTGCAAAAGTTGAAGTGATTATCCAAAGACCAAATAATGTGGAGAAATAAGCATTTGTGATGGTTAAATTTGTGTCAGCTTGACTGGGCTAAGTGGGGATGTGGGGTGTACAGGGCCCAGACATTTGGTCACACATTGTTCTGGGACAGTCTTTTTCAATGACAGTCATACTTGAATTGGTAGACTAAGTAAAACAGATTGTCCTCTCTAATGTTGGTGGACTGTGTCCAATCAGGCAAAGGCCTGAATTGAACAAACCATCTGAGTCAGAGGGAACTCTTTCTGCCTGACTGTTTAGCTGGGACATCAGGCTTTTTCCCACCTTCAGACTAAAAACTGAAACACTGACTCTTTCCAAGTCTCAAACCTGCCAGCTTTCTGACTAGAAATTTTACCATCAGTGTTCCTGGGTCTTTGGGCCCAGATAGGGAAAAACCATCAGCTCTTCAGGGTCTCTGGCTTGCTGACTGCAGATCTTAGGCTTTTTCAGCCTTTGTAATCACATGAGCAAATTCCTTACACTAACTATCTTCATATAAACACACACACACACACACACACACACACACACACACACCCCACATATTGGTTCTATTTCTCTGAAGACTCCTAGCTCATACAGCACTGGACAAAATTTCTAACTCACTTCTTTTTTCAATACTTCATTAAAACTCAGCACTATTCCTAGAAACCAGTACCAAACCCCCTTTACAAGATTTCTGTACCCTGACATCTTTTTAGAAGTGATTCAGATCCAATGGTTCACCAGTGATTTAAGCACTGTTTTACTGTCAGCCCGGAAGAGATGTCAGGGTGGAGATTTGCCAGAAGGGAAACTTATAATCTACTGTAATGTTCGATCTTCTCTGTTATTATCTGAGAGCAAAAAACAGAGGTGATAGCAGAAGAAAAGACAGCACACACTCTATGATTTGCAAGGATCCTGTTCCATGTCTGTCCATTGTCTTGAATCTTCTCCATGTTCTCTACATAAATGACAAAGTTTCCTCTTTACTCCTCTTCACTGTCCCCTGGCTTTGTGGAACACACACACCTCTTCTCAAACTCTTGAAAGCTTGTAGATGTACTTTTTAAAGTTAAGAGGTAGTGGAGGACATATCAGTTAACAAAAGTAATGCAGAGAGAAGCATTTGCTAAGGTGGGAAGAACAGGGACTCCCCTGGTGGATCAGTGGTTAAGAGTTCGCCTTCCAATAGAGGGAGTGCCAGTTTCCTCTCTGGTTGGGGAACTAAGATCCCACATGTCTCCTGGCCAAAAATCCAAAACACAGAACAGAAGCAATCTTATAACAAATTCAGTAAAGTCTTCAAAATTGGTCCACATCAAATTATCTTTAAAAAAATAAAAGCAAGAGTTGACAAGTTCAACAATATTAACACCCCACTCCACTTTAAGTACTGATGCAGGTAACTACTTTAACAATTATGTCATAAAAAAGCACATCCCAATGCCCTGATGCACCATATAATCACAATCAAGTTAGCTTGCCTTACAGTTACTGTAGTGAAGGTTGAATTGCCATTCAGAGCAAGAGAGCTAACCATAGAGGGCCTCACTCAAACTCACGTCCATCGAGTCAGTGATGCATCCAGCCGTCTCATCCTCTGTCGTCCTCTTCTCTTCCTGCCCCCAATCCCTCCCAGCATCAGAGTCTTTTCCAGTGAGTCAACTCTTCACATGAGAAATATAAGAAAAGCAAATACTCATTACAATGACCCACTTCAAAGCCTCCAGTGCCTCTATACTACTTAAGGGAAAACACAAACTGGGTATGAAAAACGAAGGTCCTAATACACAGTCTATTATCTGAAAAATAACTGCAACAAAGGCAGAACATACCTACAATAAAGAAATTACTCCCAGGACTTTCATAGAAGTCCAGTGGTTGAGACTCCATGCTGCCAATGCAGGAGGTTCAGGTTCAAACCCTGGCCAGGGAACTTTAAAGTCCTGCATGCCACACGATATGGTCAAAAGATTTTTTTTTCAAAATTAAGAAATCACTTCTGTAACTCTCCTTTCCTGAGGCTCCCTTCTCCTCAGAGTGGTGCCAGTGGAAAGAAAAATCTGAGTAGCTAGCACTTTTATCTTAATTTAGTGACTGATGTGTTCACATCAGGTGAATCTGAGTAAAGGATCCATCCAACCCTTAAAGCAGGAGCTGTGGGATTGTCAGGAAAAGAATTTGCTCTCATCCTATTCTCTCCTTCTTTCTTTTTGCAAAAGTTGAAGTGATTATCCAAAGACCAAATAATGTGGAGAAATAAGCATTTGTGATGGTTAAATTTGTGTCAGCTTGACTGGGCTAAGTGGGGATGTGGGGTGTACAGGGCCCAGACATTTGGTCACACATTGTTCTGGGACAGTCTTTTTCAATGACAGTCATACTTGAATTGGTAGACTAAGTAAAACAGATTGTCCTCTCTAATGTTGGTGGACTGTGTCCAATCAGGCAAAGGCCTGAATTGAACAAACCATCTGAGTCAGAGGGAACTCTTTCTGCCTGACTGTTTAGCTGGGACATCAGGCTTTTTCCCACCTTCAGACTAAAAACTGAAACACTGACTCTTTCCAAGTCTCAAACCTGCCAGCTTTCTGACTAGAAATTTTACCATCAGTGTTCCTGGGTCTTTGGGCCCAGATAGGGAAAAACCATCAGCTCTTCAGGGTCTCTGGCTTGCTGACTGCAGATCTTAGGCTTTTTCAGCCTTTGTAATCACATGAGCAAATTCCTTACACTAACTATCTTCATATAAACACACACACACACACACACACACACACACACACACACCCCACATATTGGTTCTATTTCTCTGAAGACTCCTAGCTCATACAGCACTGGACCAAAATTTCTAACTCACTTCTTTTTTCAATACTTCATTAAAACTCAGCACTATTCCTAGAAACCAGTACCAAACCCCCTTTACAAGATTTCTGTACCCTGACATCTTTTTAGAAGTGATTCAGATCCAATGGTTCACCAGTGATTTAAGCACTGTTTTACTGTCAGCCCGGAAGAGATGTCAGGGTGGAGATTTGCCAGAAGGGAAACTTATAATCTACTGTAATGTTCGATCTTCTCTGTTATTATCTGAGAGCAAAAAACAGAGGTGATAGCAGAAGAAAAGACAGCACACACTCTATGATTTGCAAGGATCCTGTTCCATGTCTGTCCATTGTCTTGAATCTTCTCCATGTTCTCTACATAAATGACAAAGTTTCCTCTTTACTCCTCTTCACTGTCCCCTGGCTTTGTGGAACACACACACCTCTTCTCAAACTCTTGAAAGCTTGTAGATGTACTTTTTAAAGTTAAGAGGTAGTGGAGGACATATCAGTTAACAAAAGTAATGCAGAGAGAAGCATTTGCTAAGGTGGGAAGAACAGGGACTCCCCTGGTGGATCAGTGGTTAAGAGTTCGCCTTCCAATAGAGGGAGTGCCAGTTTCCTCTCTGGTTGGGGAACTAAGATCCCACATGTCTCCTGGCCAAAAATCCAAAACACAGAACAGAAGCAATCTTATAACAAATTCAGTAAAGTCTTCAAAATTGGTCCACATCAAATTATCTTTAAAAAAATAAAAGCAAGAGTTGACAAGTTCAACAATATTAACACCCCACTCCACTTTAAGTACTGATGCAGGTAACTACTTTAACAATTATGTCATAAAAAAGCACATCCCAATGCCCTGATGCACCATATAATCACAATCAAGTTAGCTTGCCTTACAGTTACTGTAGGAAGGTTGAATTGCCATTCAGAGCAAGAGAGCTAACCATAGAGGGCCTCAGAGACTCAGCTTCTCTGAGAGCAGGCAAGGTTACTCTATACATTACTGGTATTTAGGAGATATTTGCCAATCTGCCAGACCCAGGGAGATATGGATATTAGTCATGATATAGGGAATACTGTTGGAGTTGACTTGAGAAGATTCAGATGATTTGAATCTGGGTCAAAATAATACTAATATCAATAGTCAATTCAGTTCAGTCACTCAGTCCTGTCCAACTCCTTGTGACTCCATGGACTGCAGCATGCCAATCTTCCCTGTCTATCATCAACTCCCAGAGTTCACTCAAACTCATGTCCATCGAGTTGGTGATGCCATCCAACAATCTCATCCTCTGTCATCCCCTTCTCCTCCCGCCTTCAATCTTTCCCAGCATCAGGGTCTTTTCCAATGAGTCAGTTCTTCGCATCAGGTGACCAAAGTATTGGAGTTTCAGGTTTAGCATCAGTCCTTCCAATGCATATTCAGGACTGATTTCCTTTAGGATGGACTAGTTGGATCTCCCTGCAGTCCAAAAGACTCTAAAGAGTCTTCTCCAACACCACTGTTCAAAAGTGTCAATTCTTTGGCACTCAGCTTTCTTTATAGTCCAACTCTCACATTCATACATGACTACTGGAAAAACCATAGCTTTGACTAGATGAACCTTTGTTGGCAAAGTAATATATCTGCTTTTTAATAATATTAGTGACCTAGTTTCCATTTAATGAGCAATGATCATTGCAGTTGTTGTTTAGTCACTCAGTTGTGTCAGACTCTTTCCATCCCCACAGACTGTAGCATGCCAGGCTTCCCTGTCCTTCACTATATCACGTTTACAGGAATAGTTAATTATTATTACACTAATAGTTAACAACTCGAGAAAGAATGGGCTTCCCAGGTGGCACTAGTGGTAAAGAACCTGCCTGCCAATGCAAGAGATGTAAGACATTCAGGTTCAATCCCTGAGTCGGGAAGTTCCCCTGGAGGAGGCATGGCAAACCACTCCCATATTCTTGCCTGGAAAATCCCATGGACAGAGGAGCCTGGTGGGCTACAGTCACCATCAGGATTTCATGGAATAGTGGGCTGCAAGTAGGAGCAAGAAAACTTTCTCTCCATGGCATGAGGCACTAGTGGTTTTAGAGAATTGATTTCCAGGTATTCAAGATAAATTCAACGTATTTGTCTGAGATCCTGACTGTGATGAACAAATTCTTCCATTCTCCAGGACCACTGTCACCCATCCTAATCTTACAAGGGCATGTCTTCCTGGGCATCAAACAGAAAGAAAGATGGGAACAACCAGTGCTGGTGCAGAAGCAGCGAACAACTTTAAGGATAGATTAAATGTGGTTGTGCGAGTCAGGAGGTTTCAACAGAACCAAAGGAGGCTCAGTTACAAACAGACAGAACATGAAAAATATTCATTCATTTATTTATCATGTGTGGTATTTGTTGTTCAATTGCTAAGTCATGTCCGACTCTTTGCAACTACTTGAACTGCAGCACGCCAGGCTTTCCTGTCCTTCATTATCTCCAAGAGTCTGCTCAAACTCATGTTCATTGAGTCAGTGATGCCACCCAACCATCTCATCCTCAGTTGCCCCCTGCATTGAAGACTGGAGCCTTAACCACTAGACTGCCAGGGAAGTTTCAAAAAAAAAAAAATTCTTGATGATAGATTCATATAGAATTCAGGACTCAGAATGAGTTAAAAGAACTAACTGAGAGTGCTGTAACACAATGCTTTCCATCCCAAGCTATTTTTTATATAAAAAATTCTTCTGTAATTTCACTGAGACATAAAATCAATGGTGACCCCTGACTCACTTCAGCAAAGAGTAACTACCAACCCCAAATACTGGCAGACGTTATTTTCTTGGTCTCCAAAATCACTGAAGACGGTGACTGCAGTCATGAAATTGAAAGATGCTTGCTCCTTGGAAGAAAAGCTATGGCAAACCTAGGCAGTGGTGGCAAGAATACACAGAAGAACTGTACAAAAAAGATCTCAAGACCCGGATAATCACGATGGTGTGATCACTCACCTAGAGCCAGATATCCTGGAATGTGAAGTCAAGTGGACCTTAGAAAGCATCACTATGAACAAAGCTAGTGGAGGTGATGGAATTCAAGTTGAGCTATTTCAAATCCTGAAAGATGATGCTGTGAAAGTGCTGCACTCAATATGCCAGCAAATCTGGAAAACTCAGCAGTGGCCACAGGACTGGAAAAGGTCCGTTTTCATTCCAATTCCAAAGAAAAGCAATGCCAAAGAATGCTCAAACTACCACACAATTGCACTCATCTCACATGCTAGTAAAGTAGTGCTAAAAACTCTCTAAGCCAGGCTTTAGCAATATGTGAACGTGAACTCCCTGATGTTCAAGCTGGTTTTAGGAAAGGCAGAGGAACCAGAGATCAAATTGCCAACATCCACTGGATCATGGAAAAAGCAAGAGAGTTCCAGAAAAACATCTATTTCTGATTTATTGACATGCCAAGCCTTTGACTGCGTGGATCACAATAAACTGTGGAAAATTCTGAGAGAGATGGGAATAACAGACCCCCTGATCTGCCTCTTGAGCAACCTATATGCAGGGCAGTAAGCAACAGTTAGAACTGGACAACAGACTGGTTCCAAACAGGAAAAGGAGTTCATCAAGGCTGTATATTGTCGTCCTGCTTATTTAACTTATATGCAGAGTACATCATGAGAAACTCTGGGCTGGAAGAAGCACAAACTGGAATCAAAATTGCTGGGAGAAATATTAATCACCTCAGATATGCAGATGACACCACCTTTATGGCAGAAAGTGAAGAGAAACCAAAAAGCCTCTTGATGAAAGTGAAAGAAGAGAGTGAAAAAGTTGGCTTAAAGCTCAACATTCAGAAAACGAAGACCATGGAATCCAGTCCCATCACTTCATGGGAAACAGATGGGGAAACAGTGGAAAACGTGTCAGACTTTATTTTGGGGGGCTCCAAAATCACTGCAGATGGTTACTGCAGCCATGAAATTAAAAGATGCTTATCCTTGAAAGGAAAGTTATGACCAACCTAGATAGCATATTCAAAAGCAGAGACATTACTTTGCCGACTAAGGTCCGTCTAGTCAAGGCTGTTTTTTTCCTGTGGTCATGTATGGATGTGAGAGTTGGACTGTGAAGAAGGCTGAGCGCTGAAGAAATGATGCTTTTGAACTGTGGTGTTGGAGAAGACTCTTGAGAGTCCCTTGGACTGCAAGGAGATCCAGCCAGTCCATTCTGAAGGAGATCAACCTTGGGATTTCTTTGGAAGGAATGATGCTAAAGCTGAAGCTCCAGTACTTTGGCCACCTCATGCAAAGAGTTGACTCATTGGAAAAGACTCTGATGCTGGGAGGGATTGGGGGCAGGAGGAGAAAGGGACGACAGAGGATGGGATGGCTCGATGGCATCACCAACTCGATGGACATGAGTTTGAGCAAGCTCCGGGAGTTGGTGAAGGACAGGGAGGCCTGGTGTGCTACAGTCCATGGGGTCACAAAGAGTCAGACACGACAGAATGACTGAATTCAACCGTGTAGCACAGGTTACTGTACTCAGTGCTCTGTGGTGACCTAAATGAACAAAAATCCAAAAACAGGGGATATGTGTATAAACATGGCTGTTTCACCTTGCTCTACAGCAGAAATCAACATAACACTGTAAAGCAACTATAAACCAATTTAAAAAAAATTGAAAACAAGCTGATTACCTGCAGTGAGTAGGGGAGGCTAAAAAGAGACTGATGGTCTCAGAGAAGATCGGAGAATTGCCATCTAAAAGGCACGGACTTATTCTGAACCACGTGAATGTCTTCCTATTCAAAACAATGAAGGAAATGATGAAAAAACATCCCCCAACAAGGAAGAGCAGGATGAGGAGGAACATGGCTTCTGCAGGAGGCCTCCTTGCCCTGGATGGAGCTTGGATTTAAGCTTTGGGTAGCTCAGGGAACACAAGAACATTGGGAGAGTGGAGAGCCCACAGCTTGTGCACTGGCAGCACGCAGGGCTTCTGAGCTGCTGCTAGAGAACCACGTCCTCACCAGGTGCCCCTCCTTCACCATGGCCAGAGCCCACTGCTCTGCCTCCCCCAGGGGCCAGGATGCTCATGACCCCCCCCCATCCTCATCAGTTACTAGAATCTTCCAACAGCTGGCTTTAATTTTCACTATGGGAGGGCAAAATGGGGAGGACAGAGTTGATTACCTAAACTTCTATTAAAGGAGGAGTGAAGCCCAGGAGGTCAAACACTCTGGAACAGATATCTGGCTGGTTGCCAAGTTAAACTTGGAAACTTCTCCCCCAAAACACCACTGAGAAATATGCCCAATTGTGAATGTGGCCAGCTTCAAGTTGTATAATCATGGGTGTTTTTTTTTTTTCCTGCTCTTTACACTTTGATGTGCATTCCAATTTTTTTTAATGAGTATAGATTACCTTTAGAAACCAAAAACTACTGCATACAATACGAAAGATGTATATATTGTATACTCCTTGAATATAAAAACCAAGTCGAACCATTATTCTTATGTAACCCAGAAACTTTGAAAGATGAGGAAAGTAGGGATTTCCCTGGTGGCCCAATGGTTAAGAACTCCCTCCCGAGGCAGGGAGTTCAGGTTTAATCTCTGGTCAAGGAGCTAGGATCCAACATGTCTCACAGCCAAAGAACCATAACATAAACAACAGAAGCATTGTAACAAATTCAATAAAAACTTTTAAAATGGTTCACATTAAAAAAGAAAAAAAAAAGCTAATGGACATTGAGATGGGCAGCATAAGCATTTTAGAGTTGTAAATAAGAAATACAAGAATACCATAATTTTTAGAAACTTCTTATATAATGCTGAAGATGCTACATGTAGGTCACTTTGACTTACCCACCAAGTCAGGATGGGCCCAGTGGAACTGTCCACAGTCCCCAGCAGGAAAGCGCAGTCATTAAAGAGATGCTCTCCAGCCCAATAGTCTTCCCTGGTGGCTCAGTGGCAAAGAACTTGCTTGCCAATGCAGGAGACTTGGGTTCGATCCCTGGCTCAGGAAGATACCCGGACAAGGAAATGGCAACTTACTCCAGTACTCTTGCCTATCAAATCCCATGGACAGGAGTCTGGTGGGCTTCAGTCCATGGTGTTGCAAAAGAACTCGACAAGACTGAGCACACACACACATGCTCTCTCTCTCTCTCTCTCTCTCTCTCTGACCTTAAAAGGTCAGCATACAAATGCAAGTGGACTGCAGATGGCTGGGAAGTTAAATCTGCATCCCTCTCACTGTCTTGCTTTGGTTCCCAAATATCTGCCTTTTTCCTTCTAAGTCTGAAAAGACTATTTAAATAATAGTTCTTTGCTTGCTTTATAAGGACTCTTTTGATGCAGAACCATCATCTAAAGAAAAAGGTTTGGAGTCATTCTTTCTTGGGATGGAGTACAGCCAGATGCTGTATTTAAGGAGACAGAAAAATCTGAGAATGTTAATTCCCTGAATTTTTTAGTAAAATTTGAGTGACTTAAGTCATCTTCTCAGAACATTGTTTAACTTAATGATGGCAGGGGAGGGGTAAGTGGCATGTGCCAGTAAATCTGAATGTTTGAAGGATTATGACTAATTTAGGGTATGAGAAAAAGACAGGAATTCAGAAAGTCAAATACATATTTTCCCTGAATGACCTGATGACACAGATTGTAATATGAATATACTGATAGAAGATGGAAATAGGGAAATTACTGCAATATTAAACATGGATTCAACATTAAATTCTTTGTGAATTTTTTTTAAGTCAAATTCAACATAGGGTAAATCTCATTGTGACCTATTGAGCATAATGAGGTCAACAAAATCTGAGATTCTGTAATCCAGACACGCTTCTTATTTTTTCCCCCTAATTCAAGGATCCTAAAAGATCATGAATAGGGATAGCAACCTAGATAGCATATTCAAAAGCAGAGACATTACTTTGCCAACTAAGGTCCGTCTAGTCAAGGCTATGGTTTTTCAAGTGGTCATGTACGGATGTGAGAGTTGGATTGTGAAGAAGGCTGAGCACCAAAGAATGGATGCTTTTGAACTGTGTGTTGGTGAAGACTCTTGAGAGTCCCTTGGACTGCAAGGAGATCCAACCAGTCCATTCTGAAGGAGATCAGCCCTGGGACTTCTTTGGAAGGAATGATGCTGAAGCTGAAACTCCAGTACTTTGGCCACCTCATGCGAAGAGTTGACTCATTGGAAAAGACTCTGATGCTGTGAGGGATTGGGGGCAGGAGGAGAAGGGGACGACAGAGGATGAGATAGCTGGATGGCATCACTGCCTCGATGGACTGAGTCTGAGGGAACTCCGGGAGTTGGTGATGGACACGGAGGCCTGGAGTGCTGCAATTCATGGGGGCGAAAAGTCAGACACGACTGAGCGACTGAACTGAACTGAATTGAAGGACGTTCAGATGAGCCCTCATATTCTTAGCTCCTAACAGCTAAGTCGCAAAGGTGTAATAAATGATTTCATGACAGTATTATTAATTGGCTGCTATAAAAATACACATGAGCAGGCTAATATATAAAGCATGGTCACTGAGTCTAGATCTGCTCAGTTAAAAATCACAGGTTTCCTTTTTTATTTATTTGTATTCATGTTTGATGTTTCTTCTACTTAAACTGATTGAAGTTGTGTGTGTGTGTGTGTGTGTGTGTGTGTGTGTGTGTGTGTTAATTTTTATTTATCTGTTTAGGCCAAGCCACTCGGCTTGCAGAATCTTAGTCCCTAATCAGGGATTGACCCTGGCCCTCGGCAATGAAAGTACAGAGTCCTGACCACTGGACCGCCAGGGAATTCCTTAAACCAATTGTTTTTAATCTTTTATTATTTTTTTTCAGAGCCATGAAACTCTTTGAGGATATGATGAAAACTATGAATCTTCTCCTTAGAAAAATGCATATTAACATTACATTTTGCTTATACCAGGTTAAAACTTATGTTGTAAGCTGAGAAACTATTTTCCCAGTTTGAGTAGAAAACAATCTGACTGATTCTAAGCACGATTTCTGATTAGGACAAAGTAGCCTTTCCAGGGCCTCCCTAAGGTTTTGCTTTTTTTTTTTTTCCTGGTTCTTCAGAGTTAGAAATTATTTGAATTAGGCTTTTTTCAAATCAACTTGAATAAAGTTTGGTTTTCAGGAGATGAGCCTGGCTGAGAAAAAGAGTCCTCTTGGTAATAGTCTTCCAGAAGCAGGCAAATGGAGGTATCCTGCCCTGGTTTTTGACATTATCCTTTTACAGTTTTTTCCTCTGTCCACTCTAGAAGATGAGCAGTGTGCATATCTGCATATCCACACTGGTTCACAGTATAGACCACTCAGATGCTTTCATACAACATACAAAAAAATTACAAGACAAAGCAACTTGCCTTCCCTCCTTCTACATACAAACCTTGCTGTTGTTTTTTCATGACCTCTTTCCCCCTTAATGGCTGTCCTTGCATGTTCCCCCTTAATTTTTCTTTGTATAAAGGGGAAGAAAAAGGGCTTATGGTCCTTACCTCCAGTGTGTGCTTCTGGTGTCATGGTTAAAGGCAAGGATAGGTCCTCTGGTAAAGTCCCAGAGGTTACACACCTCCCATCTTCAAAGCCATTCTTCACACTGTCACCATTGCACAACTTCACTAAAGACTTATTAGGTCTGTATTAGAGGTGTAAAGACAAGTCTTGACTCTAATGGAGATTACAGTCTACTACAAGAGGGTTTTTTTTTTTTTAACAAATAAAAAATGGAACGCCGGAGCCGGAGCTGCCCTGCCAGTCGTGGAGCAGGTCCTCATCCCGCTGTCCGGGAGCTTTTTTGGACACGCCGGCTAGCGAACCATCCCCGCAGCCATCTTTTTTCTGCAGCAACTCTCTCCTCGCTGAGTTTTCTGGGAGCGTAAAAGGAGAAGGCCCGGGGATGCCCCAAACCCCTTTTGCTCCTGCCCATTGCAAGTGCCACTACCGCCATGGGCCTCACCATCTCCTCCCTCTTCTCCTGCCTCTTCGGCAAGAAGCAGATGTGCATTTTGATGGTTGGATTGGATGCTGCTGGCAAGACGACCATTCTGTATAAACTGAAGTTAGGGGAGATAGTCACCACTATCTCCTCCCTCTTCTCCCGCCTCTTCGGCAAGAAGCAGATGCGCATTTTGATGGGTGAGTAAGGGCCTGAGAAAAGAGACCAGGCCCGGGTGGGACGGCCGGGTCTCTCAGCTCGGGGTGGCCTCGGGGCCTGTTTTTTGTTTTTTTTTTTCCCTGGTCCGCTGAGGTGGGGGAGGGGCGGCGGGCTGGGGGTCGGGAGGAATTCCTAAAGGGGAACAATGGGGTGAAGGGTGGGCGGTCGCCGCAGATTGTTGAAGAGGTTGGAAGTGGGCCGCGGACAAGGTTTCCTCCTTCTGAGTTTGGCGTTTTTTTGCTTGTCTTATTGAAAGCCCGACACATTTGGGCGGAGATATGAGGGTAGCGAACTCTCGGATCTTCCGAGCCCGGAAGAGGCTGGCGAAGCCCATTCTGAGAGAGCGATCTGGCTCCCTTCTTCCCGGGTGTGGGCAGCGATCGGGAGGGAGGGGGAGGCCCGGAGACTCCAGCCTTCCTCCTCCCCCCTTTCCGCCCCGTGTACACACTGCACACTCTCAACGCTGGGTGAGCGAGCAGTCGCCGACTGCCCTGAGCCGGCCGGGGCAGGAAGTGGCCAGGCCCAGCGCGATGGCCTGGGAGCAGCTAGCTTTCCGTGGAGTCCGGAATCCTCAGCGCGCTGTCTCTCCGCTAGACTTGGCTTCGCTCTGGATTCCGCCTCGTATATGTGTACATATTCTTTTCTTTATTAATGTCCTTGAAAACTTGAGACTATCATGAAAGTTTCTTCTGGCCAGTCTCAAGGGCTAAATATTTGGTTTACCAGAGAGTTTTCAAAGCACGTAATTTTTATTCAGCTGGCTAAAGTTTAAAGGGTGATGGAGGAGGGGAAGAAGGCTTAGAAACTTTTTTTTTAAGCTAGTGACAAGTTGTCAGTAAGTGAACATCATGACGCATAATTTTAGGGAGACCTTGTTAAGTGGTAATTACGCGAGTGTTTTTAAAATATCTCATGGAAGGTGGGCGTTTAAAAAATTGCTCTTTAGGGTCGGTGTTTTTCTTTGCCGAGGGAGAAGGGGCTTGTCACTTGAGTGATGTAAGCAGCGTCTCCCCGATGGTACTGTGAGTAGTTTTTACATCACAAATGCTATGAGGACCCTCGCTTAATTTAAACATTGAGTTTTGTTGGTTCATTAGCTTGTTTTCTAGAGAAGTGGAGTAGGGGGAGGTTTTATTTGAAAGTTCCCGGAAGCAAGGTTCAAGATACACAACGGTTAAGGGTATGCACATGTGGTTCTTTTTCACTTAACTAATTCCAGCTTACTCACAATCCCTGAAACAATTGTCGATAATTCATTCGCAGAGATAAATGAAAGTATTTTCTCTTTCAAAGTTTATCATTTCAGTTATGAAAAATAATTATTTTTAGGAGGGTAAGCATAATGTTTGAGCTTTAAAAGTACCTGAAAATCGACAGTCCGAAGTATTTGAAGTCAATGGGAGACCTTTGGACTGTCATAAATGAACTTCCAGCGTGTTCTTTAAAGAGATTACCTAGTGTGTGTTTCTGTTCTTGGAAAGTTTAGTGTGTTATATTTGAAATGTAGTATATAATATTTTACTTAAGATTTCTTGTAAGTTGTTTTTCTTTTCTTCAGTCTTTTGTAATGGATGAAAGTTTCAGAAAAGAAAGGTAGAATTATGTATGGTCTAAGCACTTTCAAATATTGATATGTATTAGGGGAGCATTTCTCCCCCTTACTCCCCAGAAATGAAAGAAAATGAAAGAAGAAAAATAACTGTGCATTTGTGCAGGGAATAGAAGTCATGATTTGAAATTATTTAAATCATTTCATGTTAAATTTTCTATTAGGTTTGCTATTCTTGTTTTGCACTTTAATTCAGAATAATTAGGTTTCCTTGATTAAATACAGTGAAATCACAAGGTCACCTTCTATGGTAACTCATCAAATGAAGCATTAACCATATGGGGAGTATGTGTATGGATAGTGAAATAGGTGATTTCGGAAGTCTGATCACTCTTAGATTTTTGATAGAATAAATAATCTTATTAATGTGTCTGCCCCATCCAAGTTTAGAATCACCAATTAAAGATTATTTTTCCATTGTTAATATTCTCTGACACGCATGTGTTCTTCCTTTTCCTTTATATGGCTTAGATAAAATTCATGCTTTCTTGAGTCAGTGACTTTTTCAGATCTTACCATTTTTAAATATTATTGAAAGATAGCAGTTAGCTAATGAATCTGGTTTGCCAAATTACTGTGGAGTTTTACATTTTATTCATACACATGCTTTCTGAAAGCTAAAGTAATTTTAAAAGATGTTTGAAGTTGCACTTTATGTTAACTAATTAAAAAATTTAAAATAACACTGTATCGAATGTAACATCAAACTATAGATTGCTAGAAATTATTTAATTTTTCTCCAAAGGGAAAGTCACATGTAAATGATTATTATTGAGCTTAAATTCAAAGTCAGTTGCCACCTTAGATTTTTCATGTAGTTCCTTTATTATCCTGTTTTCAGTATGATCTCCATATTTTAATTTGTGATGAGATGTAATTTTGGTAAATGACTCCCTAAATGTTGTTTATATTTGAAAACAAAACGTTATGTAGAGGAGTTATTAATTCTCCTCTCTTTAAACGTGCAAGTTGTTGCCTGTTGAAAAGCTGAAAAAGTGTTGGCTTTCAAAAAAATTGCTAATTCAATGTAGTTTTGTGTTATTTTACATGTGATTGGCTTTTTTGGACCATATATTTACTATGTAACTTAAAACTTTTGGTCTTGATTCTAAAAATAATGTCCTTTTTGTTAAATTTAGAAGATGTGAAAAAGAATAATTGATATCTTATAATTCCACCATTCCACTATATTTGTTATATTTACTCTTAGCCTTTAAGAGGAAGTTTTTGTTTCTCCAGAATTGTAGTTGTGGTATATAGCCTTGTGTTCTTTATGATTTAGTTTATTATGATCTTTTCCTTAGGTCATTAACTGAAAACATAATTGCCAGCCTTTAAAAAAGGGGAGAGGTCTTCTGATTAGTTATATGATAGAGGGAAATGATAGAAGAGGCAAAAATCCTTAGCTTTATGCCATTAGAAGTTGATGAAGCCACCCTTAGGTGCACCCTCATGTGTTGTTATGAGGTATTTCTATCAGAGACTGATAATTTGCTACTAATTAATAGCACAGTAATCAAAGTGCTGACATCCCTGAGCTGTTGGGTGGAAACAAAACCCAAGCTCATTATAATTTTCTTATACACCTGTTAGCATCAGTATCAGTTTTGATAACTGAACCTGTAAGGAATTAATAAAATATTAATGTACTCTGGGTCCACCAAGCAAACCTGAGGGAAAAATGTTGATATATGAATACTCTGGCATCAGACCTAAGAGTGTTTTTAATTAAAAAAAAATTGAGATGTAGTTTACATAATACTCATTCATTTAAAGTGTGTAATTCAGTGATTTTTGGTATATTCACAAAGTTGTATAACCATTAACACCATCTTTTTTTTTCTTTTGGTGGCTGTGGGATCTTAATTCTCTGAGAGGGGATCTAACCTGGACCACTGCAGTGAAAGCCCAAAATCCTAACCGTTAGCCAACCAGGGAACTCCTGCCACTGGGTTAATTCTAGAACATTTCATCAGCCCAAAAAGAAACGCCACCACTTTAGCAGTCACTCCTGCTTCTCACTGCTCCCTCTTGCAACAAACCATTTTTCTGCTTTCTGTTGCTGTGGTCTTGTTTGTTCAGGATATATGTTGCCTTTAGTGTCTGCCTTCTTTCACTGAACATGTTTCCAAGGTTTATTACACTGACACATTATAGCCTGTATTAGTACTCCATTCCTTTTTATGGCCCAATAGTAATTCCGTTGTATGGATATATTCCACAGTTTATCATTCATTCATCAGTTGATGGAAATGTAGTTGTTTTCACATTTTGGTTCTTAAAAATTATGCTACTATAAACATTCATGCAGTTTTTGTGGAGGCATATATTTTTAATTCTTGTGGGTAAATTAGCTAGGAATGGGATTGTTCGGTCATTCTTAATTATGTTTTACATATTGAGGGACTGACAAACTTTTTCAAAGCAGCTACACCTTTTCACATTCCTATGTGTGGATCTAGTTTCTTGAAAAGATCTTGTGTTTTAAAACCTGTTTTACTACTCCTGTGATTCTGAGAACATTTCTGAATTTCAGATTTTGCATCTAAAAAATGGAGAGTTATTGTGAGGGTTAAATTACAGAAAGTATGCAGTCACCTGATACTGTGTTTGGAACACAATAAAGACTTGATTTTTAATTATTTAAAATTTATTTGAAGTTTTATTTCCAGTTTCCTTGTAGAAAATCTGAAAGATAAACAAAACATGAAGAAAAATATCCTAACTGAAACTTTACTTACCGAAAATATACTTGTTTCTCTTCAGTCTTTTTTCTTCTTTGCATTTAGTTTTTCCCCAAGTTGAGGTAATTGTAGTCTATTTTCTTTAACTTAAAATATAAGTATTTCTAATGATTGCCAAAAGATTTGCAGGACAGTTTTGCTGCTTTTGACTGTTCTGTCGAAATGTAGGTCCAGTCAAGGAGGACAAGTAATTCCAGTATATCTTTCAAAACAGTGACTTGTTTATGAGGGTGAGAGGGAGGGGGAGGACATTACTGGACTGTACAGATTAGAGTCTTATCTTGCCTAGTTGAGGATTGGTTATAGCTTCATTTCGTGGAGAAATCTCATCGCCAAATATTGCAATATTAAGAAAATACATACTTAAGAAATCACTAAAGTGGCACAGAATTGTTATACCAATATTTTTTTGAATATAGAACTATATGAGTGATGATGTGTATTAATTTGTGCATCATAAACTTCATGATAAAAATACCTCAAAACTTATGGCTTGCATTTACACAATTATTTTAGATGGCAACTCAGATAATCTGTGATTTTAGAGTCTTGTATGTGGCTGTGAACCACTTAACTCTTAACTTAAAATTTTAAAAATAGCTTACAGATGCTTAAAAAAACTTTATGGATGCACTATTTTTGTAAATGCTTTCCTCTTTTTTCAATTAAAATAAACATATAAAATATTAAGTCTCTTAAGCAGTCATCCTGATGAGTTTTCACTAGTCCTAACAGTTTTTAATAAAGGAAAGACATTACTCGGGAAATATTTTCTTTTTAATGAAATCAGTACATGTTTATTGTGTAAAAAAGTTCTATACTCTGTATAGAGTAGAAATATATTAATTATGCATACAAACAGGTATAAATTGTCATTTAAAGAAAAGTTTAATTACCTGAATGTTTTTGTATAACCTAAAGTAGTTATGTAATGTTATTTATCCTGGATTTCTTTCATTCCTTGTCAATATTTTTGGACTTACATTGTTTTTAAACTAAGATTTGAGGTCCAGTTGGACCTCCAGTGAGGACAGGTGTGTACATGAGTTCTCCAAACTAAACACAAATTAAAAAAAATTTTTTGTTGTTAGTTAATTTTTGGCTGTGCTGGGTATTCATTGCTGCCCATGGGCTTTCTCTAGGTGTGAGTGGGGCTCCTCTCTAGTTGCAGTGCACATTGAGGTGGCTGCTTGTTGCACAACATGGGCTCAGTAGTTGTGGTGCACGATTTTAGTCGCCCTCTGGCATGTTGGATCTTAGTTCCTGGACCAGGGATCAAACTCGTGTCCCCTGGGTTGGGAGGCAAATTCTTAACCACTGGACCATCAGGGAGTCTCCCCACAACTGTTTTTTCTAATCAGCATTTCAGTTTCAGTTCTTCTGACTTGGGCTAATGGTATTTGGACTTAGCTAAAGGTGAATTTTGCTTTATTTTAAAATTTGATAAAAACTGTCTGAAGAGGATTTAGACTCAAGATACTTAAAGCTTTTTCCAACAATGAAAAGATCCTGTTGTTCACCGCTTCGTCCTCTGTATTTTTATTGAAAATGCTAAACTCTAAGGTAGCTGCTTTTGTTTCCTTGTGTATCTTTTAAAGTTATCTTTTCTGATATATTTGCTACTGTTCCATAGTTAAAAAATAAAATGGGCTTCCCTGGAAGTCCAGTGGTTAAGACTCCACACTTGCTCTGCAGAGTAACAAGGGTTTGATCCATCCCTAGGTGAGAATAAAGCAGTTCCTGTTAATGGTTTGTTTTTCTTAGGCCCTAAGTGAGGGCTTCAGTTCAGTTCAGTCGCTCAGTCGTGTCCGACTCTTTGAGACCCCATGAATCGCAGCACACCAGGCCTCCCTGTCCATCACCAACTCCCAGAGTTCACTCAGACTCATGTCCATCGAGTCGGTGATGCCATCCAGCCAGCTCATCCTCTGTCGTCCCCTTCTCCTCCTGCCCCC
>SJXQ01000958.1:0-24785 GCA_006408695.1 Aepyceros melampus
TTTTCTGAATGTTGAGCTTTAAGCCAACTTTTTCACTCTCCTCTTTCACTTTCATCAAGAGGCTTTTTAGTTCCTCTTCACTTTCCTGCCATAGGGTGGTGTCATCTGCATATCTGAGGTTATTGATATTTCTCCCGGCAATCTTGATTCCAGCTTGTGCTTCTTCCAGCCCAGCGTTTCTCATGGTGTACTCTTCATATAAGTTAAAGCAGGGTGACAATATACAGCCTTCATGTACTTCTTTCCCTATTTGGAACTATTTAGACTCAGGATAGGAGAAGGCAATGGCAACCCACTCCAGTACTCTTGCCTGGAAAATCCCATGGATGGAGGAGCCTGGTGGGCTGCCATCTATGGGGTCGCACAGAGTCGGACACGATTGAAGTGACTTAGCAGCAGCAGTAGCAGACTCAGGATAATCTAAAACAGTTTTAAAAGATCATTCAGAAGGCTTAAAGGGCACAGGATAATTTGTCATTGTGCCAAAATGTCCAGTTTAATGAACAATGCCTGATATTGCAGGTCCCAGTGCTCTAAATGCTGGTGAGCCCAATCACTGTGAAAACTAACAGTGGTCCCTGAATGGGGGTATTGTGTGATATAGAACCACTGACTTTGAGAAGCGGGGCAAAATCACTACACATTGAGTTTTGTCTTTTGCAAAGCTTATTGTTGTTAATGGCAGAGCTTCATCATTAACTTAAAAAGTAATTTGTGGAGTTTTAGATTGTACAGAACGATGAAACAATCAAAATTAAAGGAACGGGTATAAGCTTGTCATAAGTTTACCACCACCCCCTTTCCCAGCTGAAATATAATTTAAAAAATTACTGTCATTCCTTTAAAAAAAGAAAAAGCAAACTGACCAAAGTATAAGGAAGGACATAGTCTCAAATAATCTTTAAATTGAGGAAGCTTTTTTGCTTTTGACCAGTGAAAATTTCACTTTGGATGAATTTCAAATTGTAACCAGTATTTGGGCATTTAACATTAGCAGAATGAATCATTACTGTGCTTTAAATTCCATTGTGTGTATCTTTACAGGTGAATATTTATCGTCTGGTTACAAAGGGATCAGTTGAAGAGGATATTCTTGAAAGGGCCAAAAAGAAGAGGTTTTAGATCATCTTGTGATTCAAAGAATGGACACAACTGGGAAGACAGTACTACACACAGGTTCTGCCCCTTCAAGGTAGTTACTTTTCTCTAAAAAAAAAAAGTTGTTACATAATCCCTGGTGGCTCAGAGGTTAAAGCGTCTGCCTCCAATGCCGGAGACCTGGGTTCGATCCCTGGGTCGGGAAGATCACCTGGAGAAGGAAATGGCAAACCACTCCAGTATTCTTGCTTGGAGAATCTCATGGACTGAGGAGCCTGGTGGGCTGCAGTCCATGGGGTCACAAAGAGTCGGACACGACTGAGTGACTTTACATTACATTACATTACATTACATTACATTACATTACATAATCATACTATGCTCATTTTTCCAAAATGTTAAATAGTGTAAGCAGATCACTGAAGTACTGTATTTAGTGTTGTTGTTTTATGTTTCAAAGCACTGAGCGAATTCCTGGTCAGTGGCATACATTCAGTGAGTGCATGGTTTCACCATTCTAATTTTGTAATCTTGGGGGAAAGCCCTAGGCTTCAAGTTCTTTAGTATTATAATAAGTATACTAGTAATCTTTCATTTTTCTAACTATATCATATTAACTGTTATAAAGGTGACTATGCCAATACATGAAAGTGCTATGTAAATGTTAAATTTGTGACTGTTAGTATTAAGTAATTTTTGTTTTTTCTAATTTTAGTTCTACTCCTTTCAATAAAGAAGAGTTATCAGCCATTTTAAAGTTTGGTGCTGAGGAACTTTTTAAGGAGCCTGAAGGAGAAGAACAAGAGCCCCAGGTTAAAAAAAAAGCTTGTCTCAAAATGTGTCATTTTTAAAACTATAAATATAAAATGTATATATCTTAAAACATAATAAAGCATATTTAAAGTAAAGATTTCTTTTTCTAGGAAATGGATATAGATGAAATCTTGAAGAGGGCTGAAACTCATGAAAACGAAGCAGGACCTTTAACTGTAGGAGATGAATTACTTTCTCAATTCAAGGTAGATTTTCTTTTTGAATGTTCTTCATAATTATATAAATGGAGAAGGTGGGATTTGTCTTTTGTCATTTAGTGTTTGATTCATCCTTTTTTAGGCAGGATCAGCAGGGTAATCTTAAAAAATGCTAAAAACATCTTTATCTTAAAATTTGCAATGATGTATAAAAATTTTTCTTTCTTTCTCTGACAAACCAGCAGTGAGTGACATGATTTGAAAGGTACCAAATCATTTTCATAACTGAAGACTTTTAGCTGATTTTTATTGCAGCAGTTTTTGACATTAGATTAAGCATTATCCCAACTAGGAAAACACAAGTAAATCAGACAGAGTAAGCAGTAATACTGATAGATACCCCTGGGTTAGGTGGTTTAGTTGCTAACTCAGATTATCTGAGTATTGCAACCCCATGGACTGTAGCCCGGCAGGCTCCTCTGTCTATGGATTATACTGGCAAGAAGACTAGAGTGGGTATTCATTCCATTCCCTTCTTGAGGGGAATCTTCCCAACCCCAGGATCGAACATTGGTCTCCTGCATTGCAGGCAGCTTCTTTACCAACTGAGTCACCTGTGAAGCCCACCCCAGGTTAGGTGTGGGCTAAAAAGATTGCAGGGAGTCCTAAAGCAACATAAGTCAGCCAGCCCCAGAGTAAGGTGTGTGCCAGTTGTTTAGCATAAAAAAGCAGATTTCTCTGCATCCTAGCCATTCTCCACGAGCTGAGGTTTTTAAGGATCAATTAATGTCATGCCTTCATTCAACAAATACTTACTGAGTACCTGCAATGTGCCACACACACAGAGCATAGTTTTCTTGTCTTTCCAATTTCCCGTAAGCTTTAATGTCCCAGTATTGGCAGTTAGCCTTAAAGAGTGCTTTCTGTATACTAAACTCTGCACACTTCTTTAAATGTATTGTTATTTAATCCTCACAAAAGTTAGTATGCTGTTACTAGCTTTCCTTTTTTAGAAGTGAAGAAACTAGCACTCAGGAAACCTAAATAAAATTATCTATGATCTCCGAGCTCCTTATGTCTTGTCATCAATCTTCAAGTACTTTTTGTCATAAAAATAAGAATATTGGGTTGTTTTACAACACTTTGTGTTTAATGGACTGGTGTGATAATTACTACAGAAGGTGATTGAGTGTGATATTCTATAAATTTGTTGTTACTCTTTTAACTTCCTCTAGTTCTGTTATAGTAATAATTTTGTTGATCAGCAGGGCAAAAGAGAATCATTCCTCCAAGATAATTCTTAGAAGTCATTTGGTTTGATCTACTTTGACCTCATAAAGAAATAAACTTAGCTTAGCAATCATATTTGGTTTAACCCATGGTCATATTCATTATCCTAGGGCTATTTGTTATCTTATTCTGATATGTTTCCTCCTCCTTGCTAAGAAAGAAAAAATGTAAGGATGAATAGTTCTTTAATTTTATTCTGCTAAAATTCTGGAATTTATCAGGTTGCCAACTTTTCAAATATGGATGAGGATGATATTGAGTTGGAGCCTGAAAGAAATTCAAAGAACTGGGAAGAAATCATTCCTGAAGATCAAAGACGACGATTAGAAGAAGAGGAAAGACAAAAGGAACTTGAAGAAATTTATATGCTCCCCAGAATGAGAAACTGTGCAAAACAGGTGACTTTTTAATTTAAAAGCTGTTTCTGTATTATAAAGAGTATTTACTCTTGGACTATCTTTTTTATGAGAAATATTGGTGCTTTTATTGTAATGACTTCATCGGATTTAATAATGCTTGTCTAATAAAATCAGTTGGAAAGTGTTCCATCTTAACTATAACCTAAATTTTATAAATACACAACTGTCAATATATTTTTCTAATGAGTGTAGTTGGTTGTTTCAAGAAATTTGTTCATTTCATCCAAGTTGTTGAGTTTATGAGCATGAAGTTATTCATAATAATACCCTTACTATCCTTTTAGTGTTTATAGGATATTTAGTGATTTCCCTTTTTTCATTCTGTTAACAAAATTAAAAGACACTTACTCCTTGGGAAAAGAGTTATGAGCAACCTAGACAGCATATTAAAAAGCAGAGACATACTTTGCCAACAAAGGTCTGTCTAGTCAAGGCTATGGTTTTTCCAGTAATCATGTATGGATGTGAGAGTTGGGCTGTGAAGAAAGCTGAGTGCTGAAGAATTGATGCTTTTGAACTGTGCTGTTGGAGAAGACTCTTGAGAGTCCTTTGGCCTGCAAGGAGATCCAACCAGTCCATCCTAAAGGAGATTAGTTCTGAGTGTTCATTGGAAGGACTGATGTTGAAGCTGAAACTCCAATACTTTGGCCACCTGATGCAAAGAGCTAACTCATTTGAAAAGACCCCAATGCTGGGAAAGATTGAAGGCGGGAGGAGAAGGGGATGACAGAGGATGAGATGGTTGGATGGCATCACCGACTCAATGGACATCAGTTTGAGTGAACTCTGGGAGTTGGTGATAGACAGGGAGGCCTGGCGTGCTGTGGTCCATGTGTCACAAAGAGTCAGACACAACTGAGCAAATGAACTGAACTGATGGACATTTTTTTTCTTGATCACTCTAGCTGGAGGTTAATTTTATTCATCTTTCCAAAGAGCGACCTTTGGTTTTATTTTTATTTTTATTTTTCTGATTTCTGTGTTTTTTTTTTTTCTTTCTTTCTTCTTTTGCCCTCCTTTTAAGTGTCTAAAGATAAAAGCTTAGATCATTAAGACTTTCCTTTTCTAATAGCTTTTTTTTTTAAAGGTCCTTCTTTTTCTGTACCTCGTGAGTTTATGTATTTATTTATGGCTGTGCTGGGTCTTTGTTGCTGCTTGGGCTTTTTCCCCCCTTTTTGCAGTGCACGGGCTTCTCGTGGTGGTGGCTTCTCTTGTTGTGGACCACAGGCTCTAGGGTGCTTGGGCTTTAGGATCAAGTTCTGTCACTTGGCCCATTGCATGTAGAATCTTCTTGGACCAGGAATTGAACCTGTGCCCCCTGCATTGGTAAACTCTGGACCACCAAAAGTCCCAACATTAGCATTTGATGCTGCAAACTTCCATTAACCACTGCCTTTTCTGAATTTCCTAAATTTTGAATTTGTGTGATCTCATTTTCATTTATTTCAAAATACTTTCTAATACCTTTTGTGACTTCCTCTGTAACCCATAGTTTTTTTTAAGAAGTGTGTGGTTTCGTTTTAAGATATTTGGGGGATTTTTCCAGATATCTTCATTGTTTATTTCTAGTTTAATTCTGTTATGGTCAGAGAACATACTCTGTATTATATCAATTTTTAGAAATTTGTTGATGTTTGTTTTATGGCTCAACTGAACAGAATGTTAGATTTTTAAATAATGGTAGCAGTGCCATGCCAAGCTATATTGGGTCTTGTGGCAAGAGGAAAATCTTTAGAGTCTTTGCATTAGCTTCCAATTTTTTAGAATACTGTTGAATTTCAAGATTATGTCTTGATTGTTGAATTTTTTGTTATCTCCTTAAATTTTGAGTCTGAGGCAAATGAACACACCCCAGACTGTGCCCTGCCAGATTTGGTTTTTCTTTTCCTACAAGCATATTAGGTCTTCTGTGTCCTCAGGTCTGTAGGTGAGAAAGATCTGGCCAGGCTTCCTGACTGTCCCCTCAAAGGTGACTCTCTTTCTCCAGGCCTTCACCATGAAGGAAAGTTTTCTCTAATCTCCAGCCCCATTTCCAGTCTTTCTCATGAGCACCTGGTGTGAGTTGGTGGAGGTTCGTGAAGTGCCTGCAAGTGGATGGCTGCAGGTTCTCCCTGTGTCTTTTGTCCCCAGGAGTCCTCTCTTCTCATGGCAGCTCAGTCTTTAGCGAGTGTTAGCTGACTTTTCTCTTATCTTCTTGTGTGGTACTTGATGTCTACCATTCATCCTCTTCACAAGTAAGCCAGTGTTTGAGTTCCACCTCTTACAATCTGTATTTCCTTACTTTTATCCTATCAGATTGCCTTGTGATTTGATGTGTGTAATAGAAGTTAGTGTTTTGTAGATTAGATTTTTTTACTTTTATGATAAAAATGACTTTATTGGCTAGTGTTCCTTTTCATTCTGCTCTCAGGATAAATATCTAGGAATGATATTGCTGGGTTAGCAGATGATAATTTTTAAGACTTTTGATGCAATATCAAAATGCCCTCTGTTGTATAAATACCCATCAGAGGTATTTGACTATCTGTTTTTCATTACCAGTACCAGTATTGGCTAGTATTAGTCAGTCAGTATTGGTCAAGCTGATGGAGTAACTTTAATTACACTGCATTGTCACTTTAATTCAAGTTTTTAAAAATATACCAGGAAGTTGTATAATTCTGTTTGTTATTTGATTAATCACTGTTAATAACCTTTCACATATTTTTACAAAAGGACGATGGATATTTTCCTGCTGGTTTACAAGAATGTTTTAAGCATTAAGACTATTAATATAACTCTTTGACATTAATCTGCTGTATTTTTTGGAGTTTTTTTGCTTTTTAATTTTGTTTATAGACTATTTTTTATATGTACATGTTAATTTTGTCAATCATAATGCTTTCATTGCTCTTAAAACAGAAACTTGCTTTACGTGGGCAAAATTTTCTTTTCAAATTCCAGATTAGTTTCAATGGAAGTGAAGGGAGGCGCAGTAGAAGTAGGAGATACTCTGGATCTGATAGTGATTCAATATCAGAAAGAAAAAGGCCAAAGAAACGTGGAAGACCACGAACTATCCCTCGGGAAAATATTAAAGGATTTAGTGATGCAGAAATTCGGCGGTAAGATGACATAAGACCATTTTTACTTCAGCTTGGTTTTAGTAGGGGTTGAAATTAAAACAGAAATTCCACAAAATATAAAGTTTTAGAAGAGGCAAATATACTTGTGTGGGGATTGAATGGTTCTGATTTTGGTTGGTCTTTATAACTATGAGTAAAAGATGAGTTTGGCATCTATGCTGTGTTATTTATTGTTACTCTATTTGGACTGCTAAATTTGGTTTTATTAATGTTCAGAATAGTGGTCCTTTTGAATGATGAATGTATACTTCAATTCATTATTTATTAAAAATTCTCACTGTATATGACTCCCAACATTACTCTTTATGTGGGAGTAATTTAGTTCCATATTTTTCTAATATTTTACGGTGGAGTGATTGGTTTTTTGAAAATAACCATGTTAAAAGTGTTTAATATGTCCAAATAGGAACTGAGGTAAGACTGGCCTTACAGATAAATTGTAGTTTTCTTTCAAAATATAGTTACATATATATATATATATATATATATATATTTATTTATTTATTTGTTTGTTTATATATACACACACACAACTTTACTTATGGAGGATGGGATAACAGCTTATTTTGTTTACTATGTAATATTTTTCTTTATGAAATTTGTGAAAGGTTGTTCATTGTTGTATTTTCAGAGTTTATTGTTGCTTTCAAACTATTGTAACTCATTTCTTTTAAATCATAGACCTGTCTGATAAAGTTCTTCCTCATTTTTTTCTATCAGAAAACTAAATATATTGTTAGATTTTATTTAGGGTACTTTTATGGCCACCTGATTTGCTGGACTTTCTGTCTTTAGTTGAAGAGACAATGCAACTTCTACTTTTCCTGGATATTTTCCCTCATCCATCAACCACTTGGGTAGCTTTGTTCCTGAGTAATACTTATTTTTCCGTTGTTGGTATAATGCCATATATCTGATTTAAAACTATATTTAGTAAATTTTTATCAGCACTTGAAATGTGAGGTGGTGTAATATGATTGAGAATTCTGGAGACACTTCCTCTGATAGCTTTGAACCTTTTTTGTCTTGTGAAAATAATAAAGTAATTTCTAAAATAAAATTTAGCTTCTATTGTTTTATTTATGTTGGTTTCTAAATATCATCCTGGGTGTTAAAATATGTCTTATCTTTATTGATATCTAACCTTTTAACATTTTGATTCTAGCATAGCTTATTCATTTTTGTTAGTAATAGTGCCTTAAATTACTGATAGTATTTACACTAACAAGTATTATTTCTGTATATCTATTTTGTAACAAATAGTGAAGCCCACATTTAAACCAATTATTTTCTGTTAGGTTTATCAAGAGTTACAAGAAATTTGGTGGCCCTCTGGAAAGGTAAACACATTTGTCATTCTTAATAAATTACAGAATGTGTCACTTGCTGTCAGTTTTATTTATACTATCCTTAAATTTTCAGCAACAGGTTTTTACAAAATTAGCCTGTAGAAAGCAAATTTCAAATAGATTTTTTAAAGTGTTTTAATACTATCCTTTATTCTTTCTAGTCTCTAATATTTTATCTACAAATGTTTTCTATAAAATACATGGATTACGAAACATTTGCATTTTTATAATTGTACTTTCAAATGCTTTTTCTTACCTTTTCCTTACAGTCTTATAAAAATAGCAGATTCATCCATAGAGAGGCTAAATTGTAGCCTCTGACTTCAGAGACCAGATTTATCAGTTATTCTCAATAACTGCTGTAACTACTATCTCAAGTATAGAGTGGCAGAGACTCAAATTGGTTTAATTCTATTTTTCTTCCCCAGACTCCACCTTAAAATAGGGATATTTTCTATTTTATTTTGAGAGGACCTGTATGAAGTTACAATGGAATACTTAACATAATTATTTTAGATGAAGAAAAAAATGTTTTGAACATTTATCATTATTCGTATTATCTGCTTAGTGTCTAGTAATAAAAAAATTATAGAACTTTACTCTTATGTATGTTAAATGGCTTCATTTTTTCTGCATTTACCTGAAAATTGTATTGTTTTATTACAGATTAGATGCAATTGCTCGAGATGCTGAATTAGTTGATAAGTCAGAGACAGACCTCAGACGACTAGGAGAATTGGTACATAATGGTTGTATTAAAGCTTTAAAGGACAACTCTTCAGGAACAGAACGAACAGGTGATATTAAAATGAAAGTGATTTAAAGAAAGAGAAATGGAATTGTTGAAATCTGCTTTTATTGAGTTTGGTTGATAGTATGTCTTAAGTTATCTATATATTAGTCTTAAAACATGTTTTATAAAACAAAGTAAGGCCATTTCCAGTTAGAATGGGGAACAGAACTGTATTATTGAAGGCAATAGAAACTATTCTGCCTGGTATATTTTCTTGCTGGGAGGTAACATCAGAAATTGTTAGTCTACTATATTTTTAGTATATATGCAAAGTCACTTCAGTTGTGTCTGACTCTTTGCAACGCTGTGGACTATAGCCCACCAGGCTTCTCTGTCCATGGGATTCTGCAAACAGTACTGGAGTGGGTTGCCATGCCCTCCTCAGGGGACCTTCTTGACCTGGAAGTCAAACTCATGTCTCTTATGTCTCCTGCATTGGCAAGAGGATTCTTTACTATATTTTTACTATAGTATAGATGAGATATTATAAGTTATACACATGAGATATTGTTTTTAACATAGTTCATTATACTTTGTAATTCATCTTTCTAAATAAAAATAATTAGATAAGATTCAATAATTAGATGTACTGAAAAAAAATCATACTGGAACTCTTATTTAGAATGACTGACATATTAATCCCAGGTAGTGCAGTGGTAAAGAACCTGCCTGCCAATGCAGGAGACTGAGGAAGTGCATGTTAGATTCCTGGGTCAGAAAGATCCCCTGGAGGAGGACATGGCAACCCACTCCAGTATTCTTGCCTGAAAAATCTCATGCACAAAGGAGCCTGGTGGGCTACAGTCCATGGGGGCTATAGTCCAAGAGTTGGGCATGACTGATTAACTGAGCACAGCACAGTACATGTGTTTGCTATAGTACATGAAATGCTTTTTGTGAATCCTCTTGTGCTATATTATAATCACTAGTATGTAGGGAAAAGACCTGGAGTGAAATTTAAGGTTTGCCAGCAAGCCTCTCCACTTAATGCAAATAAGTAATACTTAAAAGTGGGCTTCCCTGGTGGCTCAGAGGTTAAAGCGTCTGCCTCTAATATGGAAGACCTGGGTTTGATCCCTGGGTCAGGAAGATCCCCTGGAGAAGGAAATGGCAACCCACTCCAGTATTCTTGCCTGGAGAATCCCATGGACGGAGGAGCCTGGTGGGCTACAGCCCATGGGGTCGCAAAGAGTCAGACACGACTGAGTGACTTAACTAACTAAGGTGAAGGTGAAGGTGAAGTCGCTCAGTCGTGTCCGACTCTTTGGACCCCATGGACTGTAACCTACTAGGCTTCTCTGTTCATGGGATTCTCCAGGCAAGAATACTGGAGTGGATTGCCATTTCCTTCTCCAGGGGATCTTCCCAACCCAGGGATCGAACCCGGGTCTCCCGCATTGGAGGCAGACACTTTAACCTCTGAGCCACCAGGGAAGCCCTACTAACTAACTAAAAATATAGGTAAATAAATACTACTACTATTTTATATAAGTAATAACATACGTTGCTTTGTATTTTGTAGAATTATATATTTTATACTTTTTAATATTCTTTTCCAAATATAGGTGGTAGACTTGGAAAAGTAAAGGGCCCAACATTCCGAATATCAGGTGTACAGGTGAATGCCAAGCTGGTCATCTCCCATGAAGAAGAATTAATACCGCTGCACAAATCCATTCCTTCAGATCCAGAAGAAAGAAAGCAGTGAGTTATTTTTTTCTGTTGTAAAATACTTGTTACTCAATAATTTGGACATGAGTGTATGTTAGAAGTGATTTTTATTCTATGGCCAGTTTGAATGAACTGTTTTTAAAAATAAAGTGCAGTATTTTGAAGTTCTAATGATCAAACATGGTTTTCAAGATTTTTAATGAGGCAATTATAAACTTGACAGTGTTTGTTAACTTTAATGATAGGTATATCATCCCATGCCACACGAAGGCAGCTCATTTTGATATAGACTGGGGCAAAGAAGATGATTCCAATTTGTTAATTGGTATCTACGAATATGGATATGGAAGCTGGGAAATGATTAAAATGGATCCTGACCTCAGTCTGACACACAAGGTACTGCAGTACTTGATTCTGTTGACCATTCTTGTTAATTTGAATTTTTGCTTTTAAACTATGTTAGAAGTAAAGTCAACTCAGGGTCAGGAAAGTTAAGTTTGTGATCTTGGCTTCTTTGGAATCTGGTTTTCATGAAAGGATTAAATTTAAATAATGTCTAGGTTCTGCTTTACCTCAAATTTCATTTCTGTTATTTTCACAGTATCATGTTAAAAAGTAGCCTCTCATTTAATCATTAATCATCTATATTAATCAAGAGCAGAAAAGGATTGTTTCATGAGTGTGTGTGTGTGTGTATTTAAATACCAGTGTTTAGGATTTTTGGTGATTTGATGCTACCACACTTATTATGGGCTTCCCTGGTAGCTCAGCTAGTAAAGAATCCACCTGCAATTGAGGAGACTCTGGTTCAATTCTTCGGTCAGGAAGTTCCCCTCGAAGAGATAGGCTACAAGCTCCAGTATTCGTGGGGTTCCTTGGTGGCTCAGATGGTAAAGAATCTGCCTGCGATACGAGAGACCTGGGTTCAATCCCTGGGTTGGGAAGATCCCCTGGAGGAGGGCATGGTAACCTGCTCCGGTATTCTCGCCTGGAGAATCCCCATGGACAGAGGAGCCTGGCGGGCTACAGTCCATGGGGTCACAAAGAGTCGGACGCGACAGGGCCCAGCACAGCACAGCACACACTTGTTAGAATCCTTTCTTTGCCTGGAGTGGGAAACACTGAAGGCTTGCCCAATTCTTATAATTTATATTTTACTTCTTCATGGACAAGTGGGAACATTTAGCTATTTGTCATTTGCTACTATGAAGCAAAATTAGTTTATATTTTCATTGTAAAAGATTTCTCATAGTGCCTGCTTTGGATCCTCTTCTAGATGGATGATACTTTATATTCTAGGGATTTTTGTATACTTCATAGTTAAATACACTGTTTAGAAGGAAGGAAATCTAAGAATACTATGATTTTAATGACACTGACTGCTAATATACCATTATGTATTTGAAAGAAATTTCTAACCTCATACTGTGTAGTCTCTTTATGAATAGAGGGATAGTTTTCTTGTGTATTTAGAATTCATTTCCAGAGAAAGAAATCTTTGCGGCATAGGTATAAAAAATGTATTTTGCATTCAATGTTGTTTATTCTTTTAAGATTTATAACTTGCCAGCACATTATATGTGGGTTTTTTTTTTTTTTTTTGAGAGGGCATTTTAAAATGATTATTATTTCTCATGTTATTATTAAAGACAAGATGAAAAAATTAATTGCTTTTCAGATTCTTCCAGATGATCCTGATAAAAAACCACAAGCAAAACAATTACAGACACGTGCGGACTACCTCATCAAATTACTTAGTAGAGATCTTGCAAAAAAAGAAGCTCAGAGGCTTTCTGGTGCAGTAAGTTGAAACATGATGCTCAAGAGCACTTTACTTTTGGATAGGATAACCCTGGGTTACCCCATCGCCCTAGATTCCCGTGGTTAGCATGGGCTCATCAGTGTGTTTATCTGCGATTTAGTAGCTTTGCTTGAATATGGTGGTATTTTGCCTTGACTGATCTCAGCAGTCATGTTCAAACTCTAGTGAGTCATGTCTTTCTGAAGAAGAATCTCTTTTTTCCTAGTATTTAGTATGGGAGCAACTTTTGGAGTGAAATGGGGTGTTTTTTGAGAGGTCAAGCCTCCATTACTGGAGACAGGGCAGTAATTGGATTTGGAGACATTGGGCAGCTTAAGGAATAGGAAGTATTGAAGATCACCAAGCTTATTGATTGTGCTCCACAAAAGGAGGAAAAAGGAAGTAAAAGGAGGTTGATTGGAAACTAAAGCAACCTTTGAAAGTTTACCTGTGACCACAGTGTCAATAACTACCTCTGTACTATTTAAAATAATTAATGCTATCTCTGGTGGCATTGTTTAACTGAAGATAATAATTTAGGATTGTGAACAGCCCTCCTACTTCTCTCTACTCTTTTTCTTTTTTTTAAGGAATAATTACAGTTGGTTAGCATTTATTCAGATTAATTTCCATTTGATTAAACTATATCACTTTTGTTGGTAATTTCTAAGATTGGTGTACCAACAGACTAAGGATTGGGTAGGAGTGTCTATTCTTTTAGATTCATAGATTTAGTATTTAAGATTTTTTAATGGAATCTGTGGGGTTGGTGAGAATAAAAATAATTATTTTTAGGGAGGTTCAAAAAGGCGAAAAGCAAGAGCTAAGAAGAATAAAGCAATGAAGTCTATAAAAGTGAAAAGGAAATAAAGAGTGATTCTTCTCCCTTGCCCTCAGAGAAGTCTGATGAAGATGATGATAAGGTAAGAATGTGTTTTAGAAAAGCAACCTGTTATATATAGAAAAGGACACATGGCATGTTTTCAGTATGCTTTACATTTGAAATTTGAACTTAGGCTTAAAATTTTACTTTTAAATACTGAAGTCCTTTTTTATAGTTTGTTGTGGAGTCTCATTTATAGAGTAGAATTCTGCCATCCAGTAGAATATCATATGTCACTAAAGGGAGAGAGCGAAGGTCCTTCCTTTTCAAACATTTGCCATTTGAAGACATTGTCTCATTTTGTTATGAATTTTGAATGGGATTGGCTTATCTTAGTTTTTATTGTATGTATCATTACTAACAGGATTCTGGATTATTTCTCTCAGAATCCACATACATGCAATCAGTAGCCATGCAAAGAAAAGAAATTAGTCTTTGTCGAGATTTGGTTAGTAATACATTGGCCATACTTGCACTTTTCAGGATGAAATCACTTCTGTGAAACATCCAAACAAAAAAATTAAAACAGAAAGAGACAGTGAAGAAAAAACTGAGCCAGATGTTTGTATAAAGAAGGAACCAGAAGAAAAGAGGGAAGCAAAAGAAAAGGAAAATAAAAGAGAACTTAAAAGGGAGATAAAAGAAAAAGAGGATAAGAAAGATATAAAGGAAAAAGATTTTAAAGAGAAAAGAGAAAACAAAGTAAAAGAAGCTATACAGAAAGAAAAAGACATAAAAGAAGAAAAGGTATGCAAATCATAATATGAAATTTAGAAAGTGACACAATCAGCATATTTACATTTTAGGAGAATAAACTGCCTGTCAGCCCAGTTAATCTCTATAACTGAGTTCTTTAAAAATACATACGCATATCTAGTAGAGTAGAAAACAGGTTTAAATCCTTTTTTAGATGCCTTACCTAATAAATAACATCATAGGATAGCTTTAGTTTTGGTTTCTCCAAGTGGGGAAAGATAAAATACATAAGAATGTTAAATGTAATGAACTTCATAGACTGCGGTGAGAGTAAATCGTCTTCTGGAAGTGTTGATCATTTTTGCCTTTTTTGTTGTGTATTTGTCCTCTGCTTTCACCAGCTGAGTGAATCCAAGTCTGAAAGCAAGGAACGATCTAAGAAATCTTCAGTGTTAGATGCTCCAGTTCACATCACCGCAAGTGGTGAACCAGTGCCCATAGCGGAAGAATCTGAAGAGCTGGATCAGAAGACATTCAGCATTGTAAGCTATAAAGTTTCTGGTTATTGGAAAAATACCTATAACATTTGAGTTTATATTCATCTTTTAAAACTTTAAATTTAGAGATGCATTTGAATTTGATAGTGCTGCAGTTCATAGTACTGGAGTTCTTATGTTCCCTTGAACATGTCAGACAAGTTTCAGGACGTTTTTACTTGCTCTTCCCTTTGCTTGAAATGGCTTACTCCTTCGTTTTCTTCAGATAGCTGCTCAAGCATTACCCTTGTCTGAAATCTTAAATAAGGTAGAAAGCTCCCTGCTGTGTCTTTCTTTTTTTTTTTTTTAATCATAGTTGTCACCATTTTAAACACTGTCTTGTTTATTTGTTGGCTCTATTCTTCTACTGGAGTACAAGCTCCATAAAAGCAGGGTCTTCATTTTATTTACTGCTTTATTTTCTGGGTCTAGAACAATGCCTAGAATATAGTATGTGTTCAACCTACAAGGGGCTTCCCCGATGGTGCAGTGGTAAAGAATCTGCCTGCCAATGTAGGAGACACAAGAGATGCAGGTTCAATCCCTGGGTTGGGAAGATCCCCTGAAGAAGGAAATGGCAACCCACTCCAGTATTCTTACCTGGATCCCAGGGACAGAGGAGCCTAGCTGGCTACAGTCTGCAGCATTGCAGAATTGGATGCAACTGAGCATGCACCCAACTGAGTCTGGGCAGCAGAATATAAACTACCAAAATTGAACAAGAAATAGAAAATGTAGAGAACAAATATGAATAACATAAAAATTAGAAAACAAATGTTTTCCCTTTTTAAAAAGTCAGGCTTGGCTGAGTTCTAAATTTTACTAAAGAATACACAATTCCCAGTGTTTCCAGTGTTATTTAAATTATTCCTGACAAAAGATGGAAAGTTTCCCAACTGATGTGAAGAAGTAGGTCAGTAAAACAATAAAATACTCAGAAACAGATTTTCACATATAAGGTAGACACCTGATTATAAGAAAGGCCCTTCACAGCAGTGATGTGAGGATTTCTGTTTTTCAAATAAATGGTGGCATTAGGTCAACCAAATATACCATCTATAGTTGACCCATCCTTGCATACCCAGAAGTAACCCTACTTGCTACTCATGGATATAATTACTATAAAATTTAAGGTTGTTTTTGCATTTATATACAATAAAATTTATCTGTAGTTTGATTTTCTAGCAATATTTTTAGTCTGGTTTTGGTGGTTGATAGTTTTTATTACATAAATTGGACTTTATTGAATGGTACAGTTTTTGGTATGTTGTCCTTTTACTAGCATTCTAGTGATAGGTAGGCCAAGGAGAAGATTGGTTTCTATCAAACACCCTGACATCTTGGACTACCTGCAATAGGATAGCAGCAAAATTCATCATCACCTACTTTGTTTTGTTCTAAGGAATTAGAAAAATAGACAGTTTATACTTGTAGCTATATTGAAGTTATAGCTTTGCCAGTTTATTATATAAAGTTTCTTTTACATTTTATTCTGTATTAGAACCAATATAGAATATTGAGTTATACTCTGAAATATTTTATCTTTTAACATTAAAACTGTTTAGAATGGTGTGCTACAGTGTAGAAAGTAACTGTTTTTGTAAAAAGTAAGTAAAATCCAAGGCTTTTACTTACACAAAGATTGATTTTTAAATGATAATGGAAAACCTTGCTTTTCTGAGGGGAACAGTCTGAGGGGAAAACTCTTGCCGTTTAAGAGCTGTGAGGTGAGGTTTAATGCTCATTTCATGTTACATTTACTCACGTAAGTATCACTGGAAGAAGTAGCTCTGTGTTGAATTCATGCCTTTATACGTAGTTCTGGTCGTCTTTTCCTATTTAAGTGTAAAGAGAGGATGAGGCCTGTCAAAGCAGCATTGAAGCAGCTTGATAGGCCTGAGAGAGGCCTTTCGGAAAGAGAACAACTGGAACATACTAGACAGTGCTTGATAAAAATCGGAGACCATATCACAGAATGTCTGAAAGAGTATACAAATCCTGAACAAATCAAGCAGTGGAGAAAGTAAGTGATGTATTTTTCAGGACGTGTTAAGTTTGTAATTGTGTAACCGTCTATTTGTCTCTTACTTGTGTCTAGGGCTTCCTTGATAGCTCAGCTGGTAAGGAATCCGCCTGCAATGCATGAGACCTTGGGTTCAATTCCTGGGTCAGGAAGAGCTGCTGGAGAAGGGATAGGCTACCCACTTCAGTATTCTTGGGCTTCCCTTGTGACTCAGCTGGTTAAGAATCCTCCTGTAATGTTGGGAGGCCTGGGTTTGATCCCTGGGTCGGGAAGACACCCTGGAGAAGGGAAAGGCTACCCACTCCAGTATTTTGGACTGGAGAATTCCAAAGAATCGGACATGACTGAGCAGCTTCACTTCACTGTTTCGTCTCTTGTATTTCAGTTTCTTTTTTACTTCCTGAAGTTTAGGTCACAGAATGTTTACAGAGGGAGGCTGGTTGTTTTCATTTTTTTCCTTTAAAACGTTTTATAAATAAGTGATTCCTTAATTATGCATAATGAAAAACCACAGGTAGCATCTCTGCCTTTAATAGTGAAAGGTGTTTCGTTAACATTCAGATTGCATTTTATTCTTAAAAATTTTCCCAATTTACCAAATTATTCTCAGCAATACCTCAAATGTTGGTGTGCCATTTGTTACATAAATTGAGTTCATCATCTCAGTATGACTGTAAAGCCTTGTAAAAATAAATGTCCTCAAACAGTGTAAAATGCAGACTCTATTTTCCCCTTCATTTTAGAACTAGCAGCAACACATTTGATCTTAAAATTGTAAATCTGAACTATAATATGATGTGATAAGTGATACATAATGTGATAGGTGGTATTAATCACTTAATGATTACCAAATCCAGGTCACTGTTAAGCCAGACTACTAGACAGGCCAGGAGAACAATAAAATGAGCATAAACTAGTTATTGACAACTGTTTATTAACCTCCTGATTTTTTTGCTACATGCAGTGCAGCTGCATATCAAAACATTTTCATGACACATTTCTGCAGGAGACATTATGATTTCACTAAATTAAAAAAAAAAAAAAACTATTCTTAAACTCAACCAGGACTCATTTTAGAAAGAGAAGATAGGAAGTTGATCATGATCACTAGGCTTTCGTAAACAAGTGAACCTCAGCTTATGTCTAAAAAACTGAAGCCTTGCTTGGACGTAAGAAGAGTCTAAAGCCATGTGCCTGTAATGACGTGGAGTGGTCACTGAGGTTGGATCACAAGACAAGCATACTTAGTTGCAACTTGCCTAATTTTTGACTTTACGACCTTGAACAGTTACCACTATGTATGAGCCTCCCAGTATTATCACCTGTAAAATGCTAAGACTGCGTATTTTTCAGTTACTGAAGAATAATGAAATATTTTTATGAAGAGCGTGTGTGTGTGAGTTGCACAATCATGTCTGACTCTTTGCGACCCCATGGACTGTGTCCTTCCAGGCTCCTCTGCCCATGGAATTCTTCAGGCAAGAATATTGCAGTGGGTAGCCTGTCCCTTCCCATGGGTCTTCCCGACCCAGGTATCGAACCCAGGTCTTCTGCATTTCAAGCAGATTCTTTACAACATGAGCTACCAGGGAAGCCCTTTTATGAGGAATGAGAGGCAGTAATTCTCAAGTACTATATTCATAGTGTCTAGTTTAATATTTTATTTATGGTTGGAGTATATATACTGGAGCTTAATGCTTTCTTAAATACCATAAAAGAGATTATTACATTTTTCTCAAACTCTTATCTACTCATACAGTGACCTCTAAAGTACAGAACTACAGGATAGGAATACAGTAGGAGTTCAACTATATATACCAGGATTAAGTGAGATATAGCCACATTCTCTGTCTTTTCATATTTAAGAGCCAAAGTTAAATTTTCTGTGTCATTTGACTCCTGAACATATTGATATCTTGATTGTTGTTTGCCTGAGATAAAATTAGAAAATAAATGCAGTGAGTTATCTTAAAGCTGAATTTAATTAAAGGATTATATTAAAATTATTTCCTGCCTTTAGTGTAACAGGAGTTTAGTTTCTCTCTGAAAATACTTGTGTACTACATACCAATTTTTAAACCTTCGTGTAATTAGAGTTTAGATTTTTAAGTTTATGAAGAAGGCAGAGTATCGATTTTACTGGCTTTTTAGATTAGAAATGAGCAGCGTCTTGTTGAAATTTTGTGTTGACTAATACAAGTAGTTACTTCAGGTTTAGTTACTAGGAAAGGGGGGAGGAAAAAAACCTCTGAAAGAAGAGAGACCAAATAGCCAAGAGACTTTTGTGTTCGCCCTTAACTTCCAAGGCTTTATTCCTCTTTCTGCACTGCTGGGCAAGTTACCTTTTGTCTTTCCTCCCACTCTCATCTACCTTGATTTCATATTCCTTAGTACTTATTTCTGCTGCCACTGTCTCTGATTATACCAGATTCCCTTAAATGGTAAAGGAGAACAGAAAGACCCTAACTAAGAAATATTTCAAGAGCAAATTAGTTTTTACTCTGCTGTCTTGGAGAAAAATTGGGGGAAAATGTAGAAGCAAGGGAAAGAGTCCCTTGTATTAAAGGTTGAACTTCTGATCACCTGACCCTGCCCCGACTCCACCCAACAGAACACAGCTACGGTTACTGATTCTACAAAAGAAAGAACTATCAAGACCTTACCTGCAATTGTAAAGATAGAGACTTGATCCATGATTATACTTTAAGCAAATTTTTATAATAACCATAATTTTATAACCTGCTTTATTTCTTACGGATGTTTATATACAAATATTTCGGCTTGTATATAAACATGAATAGTTGATGAGGAAATGCGACACTAGTTTTTTATTTAAAAATCACTTGTAATCTAGTATAACCATAATATTGCATATTTGCGTTTCAGTTATACTTTCCTATGCTTTGTTCTAAGATCCTTTTAAAAATCCTCTGTTTAGTAGTATTAACAGTTATTAGTTCGACTTTACAGAAGAAAAAAAAATAGACTCAGGTAAACAACCTTGAAGGGCTAGGACCTGGGGTATGGCAAAGGAGGTATGTAGCGCACAAACTTTTAACAAGGCACTCACTCTTGCACTAGTTCCAGGTCTGGAGTTTTGCCCAAGATCACACAATTTAGCAGGTGATATATTAGGACCAGAATCTAATTTCAACTGGATTGTTTTCTAAAGAAAAAGTATTTTTAAAGAGTGGCGATTGTTGATAAATTCATTTAAGAGCTAGTTGAATTTTCTCAGCTGCTGTGGATTTCACTTCACTTCAAGTTTGTCCCTGTGGTGGACAGGGAAGGCTGGTGTGCTGCAGTCTATGGGGTTGCAAAGAGTCAAGACACTACTGAGCGACCAAACTGAACTGAACTGAAGTTTGCTTATAAATTTTATTTCAAGGTTAATGTCATACCTATAGTGAACATTTTAACATCTTCTGATGACCATTTCCCTAACACAATATTCTTAAAAATTTAAAAACATGCTGTGGGGAGGGGGGACATAAAGACATGCTGATTCTTTTTAGCCTTTTGTTGTAAAGAACAACAAAATAAAAACTAGAATGTGCTCATTATCTTTAACAAATAACTCAAGTACCTTATATATTAATAGAACCCAAAACATTAGTCACAATTTTAATTTCATTTATTTTTAAACAAGACAAAACTTGCATTTTACTTTATTAAAGTATAGTTAACTTCCATTGTTAGGTTCAGGTATACAACATCATGATTCAGTAGTTTTATAGATTAGGTTCCATACAGGTTTATACTATTGACTCTATCCCTTGTGCTATCTGTTGCATCCCAATGGTGTATTGATTTTGTAACTGGTAGTCTGTGCTCTTAATGCCCTTCACCTGTCTCACTCTGCACTTGTGCCTTTGCCTCTGACAGCCACTGGTTTGTTCTCTGTGAGTCTTATTTCTGTTGTATGTTCTCCCCAGCCGGAGTCCATCCATGTTGTCCCAAATGTCAAGGTTGTATTCCTTTTTATGTCTGTGTAATATTTCTTTGTTTGCATGTGTGTGTGTGTATGTGAGTGAGAGAATTCTACTTTATCTAGTTATCCATCTATGGATGGACACTTAGGTTGCTTCTCTGTCTTGGCTTTTGTAAGATAATGCCACAGTTAACTTGAGGGTGCATATATCTTTCTGAATTAGTGTTTTCATTTCCTTCAAAGAAGTACAGAGGAGTGGAATTGTTGGATCATATGGTAGTTTTATTTTTAATTTCTTAAGAACCTACATGCTGTTTTCCATAGTGACCATACCAATTTATATTCCCAGCAACAGTGAGTGAGGACCCCATCTTGTTTTTCCTTTTTTACAATAGCTATTAGGTGTGAAGTGATACATCTCATTTTGGCTCTGATTTGCTTTTCCCCGAAAATTAGTGATATTGAGCATCTTTTCATGTACCTGTCAGCCATCTGTATGTCTTCTTTAGAAAAATACTCAGGTTCTCCACCCATTTTTTTCTCAGTTGCTTTTTTAAAAATTTTAATTTCAAAATAAGCTGTTTTAGTTTAATGTCAAACAATGGATAATAATAGGCTTTGGCTAATTAGTATATAAGTTACAAAGATTTTAATATATTTAGTATTGAAGTTGTTGAATGATTTGATTTCCTCAACTGCTATCTGATATTTTTCATGACTTGATAGTAGCTCTTTTTCTTTCATTTCATTGATAATTGATTATAGAGAATAGTATTGTCTAAATGTTTCAAATAAAAAAGCTTAAGTAATATTGACTCTACTTAATGATATGCATGAAGTGTTTAGGGGGAGATATGCTGATACCTATACTTTTTCTTTGAAATGCAAACAGAAATTAGAGCAATTGAGAGGGGTGGCTATATGGAATGATATGTGATGAAGCAGGCACAGTAAAATGCTAATAAGAGATCTAGGTGTTAAGTATATGGGTGATCATTGTAAAGTTCTTTTGTATCTTTGATGTATGAAAATTTTCATGTTGAAAAATTAACAAAATGGTTATGCATGTATATTATGAAAATTTTCTATTAGTTTAAATATGCCTACTAATATTAGTCTTGATAACTTGATAAGCCTTGTTAATATGCTGCATATTTTACTTAAGTAGCCAAAATTTACAGGCTATATGAAGTATTACTAGAGAAACAAATTTTAAGAATATTACATATATATATATGCACATTAAATACAAGGGTTTGAGTGACTGCTCTTTAAACTGCAATACATTTTTATAGTTTTTGTAAAATTATAGACTCAAATATTGATGAAGAATAGGTATCATCATTTACTGCAGTTAAGCAAACAGCTGTCCCAAACTAAATTAGAAAAGAAAGCACTTGAGAAAGCCACATCTGACTTAACAACACTGCTAAGAATTCTTTTAGAATCCCCAGTTATCCATCTCTGTATGCACATATGCTGGGATAATTTTGTAGTTATTGCATGACACAGATGTCTGATTTCCAGAATTTATTAACACTGAGCAATTTTGTAGTTTACAAGCAGCACCTCTTCACACATACCTGTGTTCAAAATCAAAAGGCTGGGAATGTTTGATCTTAGTGGAGAAAGAATTAGGAACCCTGTCTTCTGGCCTTACCTAGTCACTTAGTCTCATTACCCCTTTTGTTTATTTTAAAAATTCTCTGCTACATCTGACTGTGCCTACCTGAAGGATGGTACAGATTAGGTACTTTACACAGTTATCTCATTCAGGACTTCCTGACAGTGTATGTTTTGTAGTCCTGGGAAGTTGATGCTTGGTAGTTGAAAGAAATACGTCTTGGCTATTAAGAAATCCCCAAATTAAGTGCTGTTGTATATAATTTTATTTCCTCCATGAAAAAGAATGAGAAAAGTTATTTTCTAGCTCTGGATTTTTGCTTGTTTAGACTTTCTTTCTTCTGTTACTATCACTGAGAGGTGACTTCTTTGGGGAAGTCATTATTCACACATACAGGGTTTTATTATTTTTTTAAAAGTCACATAAATGTGGACTTGTGCCTCAGTGGTAGAGAGTCCACCTGCCAGTGCAGGAGACATGAGTTCAGTCCCTGATCCAGGACAATCCAGCATGCCTTGGTGCAACTAAGCGCCACAGCAATTGAGCCCATGCTCTAGAGCCCGAGAACCACATCTGCCGAGCCCGTGTGCCACAACTGCTGAAGCCTGCACACCTAGGGCCCATGGCTCTGCAACAAGAGAACCCACTGCAGTGGGAAGTGCACACATCACAGCTAAAGACTAGCCCCCATTCACCATAACTAGAGAATAGCCCACTTAGCAACGAAGATCCAGCACAGCCAAAAATAAATTAAAAAAAAAAAAAATCACTTAAAATCTGTTGCTTGAACTCAGTAAAGATATTGATGTTAGGTAGTCCACTAAACCTCCATCATTGGCTCTTTAGTAATTTCTTTACTCTGTTTATGTAAGCAAGATTCAAAATCTTTAAAATACCTACTGGAAAGCTAGAGGGTCGAGAAAAATTGTAAATATATGAAATTATTACCATTATAGTGATGGCAGACATACTTCAACTCACATGTCACTGATTTGTAGTGGCTCTGAAGAAGCTGTGTTGAGAATAATCCAAAGACTGCATCTGAATTTGTGAAGGAATACCATGGTCAATTACTAATCCTAATCCCAGCATTGGGATGGGAAGAGAGACGTAAACATAGAATACTGTCCTGGGCTTACACTGTCTGATCATGTTACTCTTATGACCATTACATCACAGTTATAAAATGACAGTAGCCTTTTAATGCATTATTCAGGACTTCTCTTTCACAAGCTTAATTCATGTTTTCTGATGATATTTTACTTGAACTACTAACAGAGTTTATTCCTTTTATGTCTAATCTGAACCATAATATGAATCCTTTCCTGATTTGTAAGTTTACTTCTCTTTAGTTTCAAATCTTCAAATCCAAAGACTATAAAATGAAGAATTTGGAAGAGAAGTAAAAGTTAACACTGTCTAGTTTTATTGGGAATCTTATCCACTTACGAAGGTTTTTTTTTTTTGGTTTCTTTTTTTTTAATGCTAGAAAAAACACCCTGAGACTTTTTTCCAGAGAGGGCTAAGATGTGTGTGTTTCTGTGTGTACTAAAGAGATTTCATTAAAAACTAAGTATTTTCGATCAGACTAATTTGCCTTTTTTTCTTCTAGAAACCTGTGGATTTTTGTATCTAAGTTTACTGAGTTCGATGCAAGAAAATTACATAAATTATATAAGCATGCTATTAAAAAACGGCAGGAATCCCAGGTAAGTAAATGCATCATTTTTCTTTATGTATTTTAAAACAGATATTCTTCCTTATATAAGAATTCAGCTATTAAATGTAGAAAGAATAAGGTAAATAGAAAATCTCTATTAAAATATTAATACCACAGTAAAAACTGTTGCAGGTGAGAGCTTCCAAGGAAAGCTAAAATTAGTGGACAAGAAAACGAGACACTTACAAATAGCTGTGAAAAGAAGAGAGGCAAAAAACAAAGGAGAAAAGGAAAGATATAAGCATCTGAATGCAGAGTTCCAAACAATAGCAAGAAGAGAAAAGAAAGGCTTCTTCAGCGATCAATGAAAAGAAATAAGAGAAAAAGAACAGAATAGGAAAGACTAGAGATCTCTTCAAGAAAATCAGAGATACCAAGGGAACATTTCATGCAAAGATGGGCTCGATAAAAGACAGAAATGGTATGGATCTAACAGAAGCAGAAGATATTAAGAAGAGGTGGCAAGAATACACAGAAGAACTGTACAAAACAGATCTTCATGACCTGGATAATCATGATGGTGTGATCACTCATCTAGAGCCAGACATCCTGGAATGTGAAGTCAAGTGGGCCTTAGAAAGCATCACTATGAACAAAGCTAGTGGAGGTGATGGAATCCAGTTGAGCTATTCCAAATCCTGAAAGATGATGCTGTGAAAGTGCTGCACTCAATATGCCAGCAAAGTTGGAAAACTCAGCAGTGGCCACAGGACTGGAAAAAGTCAGTTTTCATACCAATTCCAAAGAAAGGCAATGCCAAAGAATGCTCAAACTACCGCACAATTGCACTCATCTCACATGCTAGTAAAGTAATGCTCAAAATTCTCCAAGCCAGGCTTCAGCAATACATGAACC
>SJXQ01000958.1:24799-40678 GCA_006408695.1 Aepyceros melampus
GAATACCAGACCACCTGACCTGCCTCTTGAGAAATCTGTATGCAGGTCAGAAAGCAACAGTTAGAACTGGACATGGAACAACAGACTGGTTCCAAATAGGAAAAGGAGTCCGTCAAGGCTGTATATTGTCACCCTGCTTATTTAACTTCTATGCAGAGTACATCATGAGAAACTCTGGACTGGAAGAAACACAAGCTGGAATCAAGATTGCTGGGAGAAATATCAATAACCTCAGATATGCAGATGACACCACCCTTATGGCAGAAAGTGAAGAGGAACTAAAGAGCCTCTTGTTGAAAGTGAAAGAGGAGAGTGAAAAAGTTGGCTTAAAGCTCAACATTGAGAAAACGAAGACCATGGCATCTGGTCCCATCACTTCATGGGAAATAGATGGGGAAACAGTGGCACACTTTAGTTTGTGGGGCTCCAAAATCACTGCAGATGGTGACTGCAGCCATGAAATTAAAAGACGCTTACTCCTTGGAAGAAAAGTTCTGACCAACCTAGATAGCATATTCAAAAGCAGAGACATGACTTTGCCAAGTAAGGCCCGTCTAGTCAAGGCTGTGGTTTTTCCTGTGGTCATGTATGGATGTGAGAGTTGGACTGTGAAGAAGGCTGAGCGCCAAAGAATTGATGCTTTTGAAGTGTGGTGTTGGAGAAGACTCTTGAGAGTCCCTTGGACTGCAAGGAGATACAACCAATCCATTCTGAAGGAGATCGGCCCTGGGATTTCTTTGGAAGGAATGATGCTGAAGCTGAAGCTCCAGTACTTTGGCCACCTCATGCGAAGAGTTGACTCATTGGAAAAGACCCTGATTCTGGGAGGGATTGAGGGCAGGAGGAGAAGGGGACGACAGAGGATGAGATGGCTGGATGGCGTCACTGATTCCGTGGGCATGGGTCTGGGTGAACTCCGGGAGTTGGTGATGGACAGGGAGGCCTGGCGTGCTGTGATTCATGGGTCGCAAAGAGTAGACACGACTGAGCAACTGAACTGAGCATAGTCTGAAAGTATCTCCTCCAAGATCTTTATTGATTACAAAGAGAAAAATCATAGCTTTGTAGAGGGGAAACCTGCCTTAGCTGCCTTAAACAAGCAGTTAAGATTAATGTCACCAGTGATAAGACATATTGACATCATGAACCCCCTGTATTGTGTAATGAAAAAGGTACGTCACTTTGTGGAATTCTTGGCAAAAAGGAATCTCATGAGTCAAATCATGAGAAAATATCAAATAAGCCCCAGTTGAGAAATACTCTGTAATTGTCTAGTACTCATCAAGTGTCAAGGTCTTGGAAGACAAGAAAAACTGTCCCAGATTGGAGGAAACACAGAGGACCTGAGTCCCAGGTTCGGTTCTGGAGAAAAAGAACTTTAGTGGAAAAATGTGAAATCTGAATCAAGTCTGTAGTTCAGTTAAGAGTATTGTACTAAAGTAAAAAATTTTTAGGTTTGATTATTATACTATGGTTATATAAGAAACATTAAAATTAGAAACTGGTGAAAAGCATATGGGAACTCTCAATCCTATTTCTGCAGCTTTTCTCTAAGTCTAAAATTATTTCAGTTTTTTTTTTTTTATTTTAAGTCATAGGACCCAAAATTTCTGCTTTTAAAAAAATCTGTTAGTGTTACATTTATACATTCTAATAGAGAACTTCTTTTAGCATCAGGATTTTCTTTTTTCATGTTTTATAATGCTGTTTGATGCCACTTTAAAGATTCTTAAATATGTGTGTTTATTTTAGCAAAATAATGATCAGAACAGCAGCTTGAATACACAAGTGATTAGAAATCCAGGTAAGTCAGTCTTGTTAATTGTTCTGGAAAGTCAGTTTAAAAACTGGCTTTTTTTTTTTTTTGCTGGGAGGGTGAGGTGTGTGATATATGCCCATGTTAAATCTAGTATCTTAATAATCCTTTTTAGCTTATTAACTTTTCATAAATCACTATTACCAGTTTCTAGAAAATATAGAATTGTTGAACATATTTTTTTAAATCATTTGGAATATTAACAGATTAGTTAATAGATTAATTATATTAATCTAATTAATTGAGTGATTAATTGCTCTTTGCAAGAGTCATAAAAGTATAGTCTGAGAAGGAAATGGACCTTAAATTTTTCATTGTGATTCTTCACATTTCAGATTAAACTATTCATAAGCCTTAATATGACTTTTTATAAACTATTTTCTAAATGCTTTAATTGCTTGTATTTGGGAACTGGACAGTCAAGAATCCACCTGCATTATAGGAGATTTCAGGTTCAGTCTCTGTGTTGTGACAATCCCCTGGAGAAGGGAATGGCTACCCACTCCAGTATTCTGGCCTGGAGAATCCCATGGACAGAGGAGCCTGGTTGGTTGCAGTCCCTGGGGTCTCAGAGTCGGACAGGAGTGAGTGAATAACACTTTTGACTTTCTCACTTTTGTTGGTTGGAGCTGAAACAGGAGTTCTTATAATCTAGCACTTAAATTATTTTGTTTACCATGTATTTTTTTAAGTCATTAACAGAAGTTGGACACGTTTATCTTAACAGATGTGGAAAGATTAAAAGAGAATACAAATCATGATGACAGCAGCAGGGACAGTTATTCATCTGACAGACACTTGTCTCAATATCATGATCATCATAAAGACAGACATCAGGGAGATTCGTACAAGAAGAATGACTCTAGGAAGAGACCGTATTCTTCTTTTAGTAATGGTAAAGATCATCGTGATTGGGATCATTACAAGCAAGACAGCAGGTAAACTTGACAGTTTTAAAATTTTGCATATTGATGTCTTTATTTGTTGTGTTTGACTTTATTGACCAATTCAGTTTTCAGGTAATCAAAACACGTCGTATGTAAAATAAAGGTTAAATAAGAAAAAATAAATTTCTCTATAAAAATGGGAGGTTTTTAATTATAAATTTAAGGTCAGAGTATACAATAAGAAAATATTTAGTGTAGGGAGTTCTATAATTAGTCATGAGATTCGTTGTTGGTTTGGAGAATATGGGCTAAAATACTTGCAAAATAGTGAGGTAAAGTAAAAGATTGGACTGTGGCTGAAGTGTGATGGTGAATTCTACATTCCATTGCATTAAAAAAACCTAATTTTTGTTTGAATAATTATGTGAAAACAAGTCATTGAGGTTAAATTTAATCAAAGCAATCAGAAGATAGTCCTGAAATCACGAAGTTTTCTCCACTTACTGTTTTTTTAAAGTCTAAGTAGTAAACAACTGGAATATAATAGAATACATTTTACTTCTGTTAATGGGGTATTTTCATTTAATAAGCAAAATAAAAATACCGAGAAGAGTAAAAGATCAGAAATTAAGAAATTAAAGGTTTGTTTGTATTTTAGTTGTGCTCACTGAAATTTCTTCTGAGACGCACAGCCACATTATAAACGTAGAAAAGCACACAGTGAGAAAAGCCATATTTGTAGTGATAAATGTTTATAATTTCAAAGACTTGCATAACAGTTTATGTTGCTTATAATAAGGACCTTTTGAGGACTTCCCTGGTGGCTCAGAGGTTAAAGTGTCTGTCTCCAATGCAGGAGACCCGGGTTTGATCCCTGGGTCGGGAAAATCCCCTGGAGAAGGAAATGGCAACCCACTCCAGTATTCTTGCTTGGAGAATCTCATGGACTGAGGAGCCTGGTGGGCTGCAGTCCATGGAGTCACAAAGAGTCGGACACGACTGAGTGACTTTACTTACTTACTTAAGGACCTTTTGTGAGCAAAAAAACATTAAATTATGTTTGATGTATTTTATTTGAAAAGGCAAACATCTTAGAAATTACTTTTCATTAAACTCCCATAAATTTTTAGCAGACTGCCACATACTTATGTGTGGATTAAATTTCACAATGATTTGTATATCAAATCTTCCTATATAAATAATCAGATTAAGGAAGCTTTCAATAGGCATCACCAACCAATAAAAGTTCTCATTTCATAGACTGTTTTAGAGGTTTTTATTTTTCCTGCTGCAGACTCAAAAGGGTCTGATTTCAAGGGTATTTTAGATGGATATAGTTTCTTAATTCTAATTATTCCAATAAAGATGCATTAATACAAATGATGCATAGAAGAAAAAGTAGCAACCAATCTTAAATGGCCATGTGAAGTTAGATGCCATCTGAAGTGCTTTGTATGGTTTCACTTTAGTTTTATGAATGGAATAGTTTTTCCAAAGACATGCAGAGATAACTTTTCAGTGATTTTTAATGAACTCACTTATGAAATTTTGTGTTGAAACACTGAATTTGTATAGAATTAGAAGTATGCATTATTTTTGTTTTATTTTTAATAAGATTTATTTGGAAACATTTAATTGGCATTGCTAATTTAAAATTCATAATTTCTCTTTTATTAGATATTACAATGATAGAGAGAAACACAGAAAACTGGATGATCACAGGAGTAGAGACCACAGATCAAATCTGGAAGGAAGTTTAAAAGACAGAACTCATTCTGATCATCGTTCTCATTCAGATCATCGGTTGCATTCAGACCATCGATCAAGTTCTGAATATACACACCATAAATCTTCCAGGGATTATAGGTATCACTCAGATTGGCAGATGGACCATAGAGCTTCCAGTAGTGGTCCCAGATCTCCACTAGACCAGAGGTCTCCTTATGGCTCCAGATCTCCATTTGAACACTCAATTGAACACAAAAGTACACCTGAGCATACCTGGAGTAGTCGGAAAACATAACAAAAACTGATACTGTCTTTCTGGACTTTTCTTTTAGCCATATATCATAAACCAACACAGTAATTGCCTTACATGACTTGAAAGATATAAACAGATCTTCTGTCAGTAGCAGTATTGTTACTTCTTTCCAGGATGCAAGGTCTATCATCCCAACAGAAGAGAAACTATTTTTATATTTAAGGATTATGCTGCACTGTACTACAAATATTGTAGTGCTATTTTTTTTCTTTTTTAAAGAAATGGAAAATGTTTACTATTACAGGGACCTCAACACTGCCCTTCCATGTAGGCTGGATAAAACTGTTTTTAAGTCAGTGATTTTAGACTGACGTCCATTTAATTATGTTTGTATATGAACTTTACTCTTACCTGTGATCATGTTTCAGGAAGGAATGAAAGAGAGTTCTTTTCTTAATAAAGAAAACACACTCAAGGACTTTATTCACTTTCCAAAGCTACTTGTTTACATTGTACACTGCGACCACCTTGCCGCTTTTCATCACAAGCTTGAATATTTAAATTCTGTACCTGTATCTGTAAAATAGCCAGGAATTTCCTGTTTGTGATCTATTATTATGCCTTTTTACACACACACAAACAATGGCTGTAAATTATTGTAAATGAATTAAATGAGCTTTCCTTACTTCCTTCTCCTTCTCAGGCTTTTTTTGACTGTTCCTTTCCCTACCAACTCAGGCCTTCTTATTGTTTAAATATATATATATATATATATATATATATATCAGTGTAATAACACTTTTTAATGATTTGTCTTGATGGAATCATTGTTTAGAATGTAAAAAAATGGGGAAAGGGGCCACTTAATTCCATTATAGTCCTTTTTATATTGACTATTTTATTAGATACATGTTATTTCTTTCCTTTTCCCTTATTTAGTCAGTATTGTGTAACAGAATGGTGAGATGATCTGTAAAATCTAAACTGCATGCTCTGGAAACATTTTTTTCAGATGCATTTGGTTTAAAAGGGTAGGTCTATGAACACTTCCAGAATCCAAAAGGCCAAAAGTTATTGTAAATCCATTTGTTTTCCTTTTCATGTGGGCAATAATGTCAAACGTGCTATGCAGCCAGGTAACATTTTAGATAAACTTGATTGACTTTTAATAAAAACTGTTACAATGCACACTGATTGTATATAAAAACCTTATATATGACAAATTAAATTTAAGAAAAAGGATATGTGGGCTCCTGTAATTTTCTGCTGCATTCTTATTCCCTCAAGCACCTAACTTTTTTTTTTTTAATAGTAACATTTAGTTTCCAGAAAAGAGTATTTTGGTAAGCAGTTGAACATTTTTAATTTGTGGCACTACAATTAAATCTATTTTGAAGAATATTGAATATATGAAGTAAAATTTAGATAATAGAAATCTTTGCTGGACTCTTGATTTTCTGCAGATATTATTTTAGAATGCCTTATATTTATTTACAGATTTTTTTTTATTTTGTTATATTCAGTGGGAATTTTTTAATCTTGTGGCATACACTCTTGGATGTGTGCTGTGATATAACACATTTGAACCTTAACTTTGACAAATATAAGTATATTGATATATACCTATAATCTTAAATGTGTCTATAGATAGCTATGGGAGTGATGTACAGATATTTGTCTATAGATATATTTTTAATATTTTCCTTTTATCCAGTTAGGTCTAAAATTTACACTATGTGTACTAAACAGCTTCTATATCCCCCCAACCCTTTTTTAACAGCAGTGATTCCTGTTTAGATAGTTATCTTGAATGTCATTTCCTGGTATGTCAGATAACTTGTGGAATAACTCAAATTTTTATAAAAGTGATAAAACAATTTAATGCTGGTATACGTTTTTGTAAGAGTTATTTTTTCCACTATTAGTATCAATGATTACTTTATTCCACAATATAACATTTAATAAAAAATTTGTAATGCTTATTAAAGTCATAATACAGCTAACAGATCAGGGTTGACATTTTCCATTCATCACTTTGTAGCGGGGACATTCGCATTATATCCTATTGTGAAAATTTCATAACTCAGTACTACATTTTTTGAGACAAATGGAATGGACTCTTAACTTTCTTAACAGTGCTATGTTTAGTTGAGTGTTTCAGGCAACTAATCAGCTGAGTTGAATGAAAAATCTACAACTGTATGTAACATTTATTAGTTGATGGCAAATATGTTCATTATTTGTAAGAGTCAGTAATTATGTAGAAAAGGAACAAGCCATTTTTAAAGACAAAATGGAGAAAAACATCAGTACATAGGTATGACAGGAAACATTCTCTATAAAAATATGCCTAATTTTTGTCTTTTTACATGCTCATTCTGATTTGCCATTTTTATCCATTTGTGTTTAATTTTTTAAGAATGAGTTATGCATAGTACTGTACTAATTAACCCTCCACCTTAAAAATATACAATAAATGATTCTTATTAAAAGCAATGGTCTGTTTGCGTATAAAGAAAATATTCTTTGTTCAGGGTATGTTAGAAAATTTTCAGACTGGAAAGCTGTGAAAAACGAGTGAGAATGATTCGTTTGTTAATTTCAGAGTGAGTGGGTTAATAAAATGAGAACCTTTGAGGTTGCATAAAATGTGGACTACACATGTAATTTCTCTTGAGCTCTGTCTTTGAGGTTAACTAATGGAAGGTTTGTGTAGATTATATGTTGGTTTACCCAGATTTCATTCCTTGAGCTTTATCCAGAATATACACAAAAGTTAGATGGCATAATACTATGTACCACATACTGTTTCTGACTAGAAACTGATCATTGGAGTATCAATAACTTTGAGTGTTATTAAGGTGGGATTTGAAAAAACAACTAATCTTATAAAGGATTTTTTTCCCTAGACTTTTCCAGCCTCATCTGAAACAGTATGAATTGGTAAATGTGACTGAACTGTTAAAAGTTTCTGAACTGATACATTTAAGCATATTAACATAAACACTTCTATTGAACATTCAAGGCTCAATTTAAAAATGCAAACTATTACATATTATTGTGGCACTTTATGCAAGACTGATGGATGGGACACATTTAAAAGGAAGCAACGAGGTAACAGTTCACCAACAAAATATCTTGAGAAAATGGCAAAACTGTGTTAAAATTCTTAAGGCATTTACTTCTAGACATTTAAAATAAAGTTCAATTAAAATTCTATTTTATCCTGGAAAAGACTATGTTGATAGTGATTTTGCAAGATGCTTTATGCTAGTTTTTTTACTTATTTTAGCACCTACCTAATAGGGGCAGTGGCACCCCACTCCAGAACTCTTGCCTGGAGAATCCCATGGACAGAGGAGCCTGGTAGGCTGCAGTCCATGGGGTCGCGAAGAGTCGGACATGACTGAGTGACTTCCCTTTCACTTTTCACTTTCATGCATTGGGAAGGAAATGGCAACCCACTCCAGTGTTCTTGCCCGGAGAATCCCAGGGATGGGGGAGCCTGGTGGGCTGCCATCTATGGGGTCACACAGAGTCAGACATGACTGAAGTGACTTAACAGCAGTAGGTTGATTTTATTACAGATAATCTTTGGATTCCTTATAAAGGACCTAGATTTAGGAAATAGTACTTACGTTAAATAATGAAAGATGAGATTACTTGGTAAAGTAGAATTTAAAAAATAGTTTTCAGATTGTTTTCACGTCCCTGTACAAGGTCTCCAGGGGGGCTTCATGTGCCAGATTTTCTATTGTAAAAGGCCATTAGCCACCCTGTCCTTCAGTTAAAAAAAAAAAATTTACCCAAACTTGAAATGAGATTGGTAAGTCAAACTCCCAAATGAATGAAATGTTTAATTTTAATTTCATGTTCTAGTCTACATTTGAGTTTTGATCTAAATATTAAATTGAAGAGGTATAAACAGTCTCAAGGCATTCCCTGGCTTATAATGATCCCATTAAATGATCATTGCCTGCATTGATGACATACATATTAACACTTCACATGCAGAAATGTGCATTGCCTTGTAATTTCATACTGTAGGCTGCCGTTAGGTTTCCAGTCTGTAGAATGAGCTGTGGAGCTGAATTTTGCCTCTGGTGGTGTAGTTTCACTGTACTAAGTCTAGGTGTGGTTTTTTAAAAATTTTATTTGCTCAGGTCTTGCCTCTGCCCAGTTAGTTTTACTTTCTGGAATTCCTATGGTATTCTAGCCTGTGATTTTTGAACTTCAGTTCCCTGTCTCAACAGCTTTACTGTTTTTCCTTCTCTTTCCATTTCTCTGCTAAGTATCTTCAACTTAACCATAAAGTCATGTCCACTTAGATCTCTAACGTGTGTGTGCTCAGTCATATCCAACTTTTTGCGACCTTACGGACTGAAACATACCAGGCGCCCCTGTCAATGGAATTTTCCAGGCAAGAATACTAGAGTGGATTGCCATTTCCTCTTCGAGGGGATGTTCCAACTCCAGGATAGAACCTGTGTCTCCTGCATTGGCAGGCGAATTCCAAAGATATCTGCTGCTGCTGATGCTAAGTCACTTCAGCCGTGTCCGACTCTGTGTGACCCCATAGATGGCAGCCCACCAGGCTCCTCCGTCCCTGGGATTCTCCAGGCAAGAACACTGGAGTGGGTTGCCATTTCCTTCTCCAATGCATGAAAGTGAAAAGTGAAAGTGAAGTCGCTCAGTCGTGTCCGACCCTCAGCGACCCCATGGACTGCAGCCTTCCAGGCTCCACTGTCCATGGGATTTTCCAGGCAAGAGTACTGGAGTGGGGTGCCATTGCCTTCTCCCCCAAGATACCTAATTTTAAAATAATAAAACTTGATTCAACTCTACACCAACGACAGTTTAAAAAAAAACAAAAACTTCCAAATGTTCCGTAATTTTTGATGAATATACTCAGCATTCACAGTTCTCTAATCTATGACACTTTCCCTCTAGCTACTTCTGTTTGTTTTGCCTCACTCATGTTACTCCCATTGTTTTTCGAATACACCCAAGAATAATCTTGAGTTTTTGGATTAAGAGTGTTTTCATCCCTGATTTGCAAGAAACATGTTCCCTCGCCTAATTGAAGTCTCAGCTTAAGTGTCATCTCAGGTCTCTATATAAGTACCCTGCTCTTATTTTTACATTCCTTATCTTGCTTTATCTTCTAATGCTGAACTATTATTTGACTTTTTTTTTTCATTTGTTATTGGCTGTCCCTTCACTAAAACGTAGTTTTACTTTATTTTGTTCACTGCTGTATCCCCAGCACCTGAAACAGTGCCTCACATATCAGTTCTATTTTTTCTTCATTATTTTGATGTCTCCCAGAAATGTTATGTTCCAGAAATGCCAGCCTTATCAAACTTTTCTTTCTTGCCACTGTTACCAGATAGGTTAGTATTAATGGAAACTTGTCTGTGTGTTACCAGCATCTCTATTACTAGTCTGTTTACTATCTTTCAGTTTTTAAACCTAATAAAAAGCATCTGAACACTTGAGAAATACAGAAACAACTAAGTCTTGTTTTCTATGAATAAGAGTTGGTAATAAAAGGCCCAAGTAATATTTATAGGGATTTTAATATCTATTTTATTGATGTGAATAACAGGGTAACCCTACTGTTACAAATAAGCATGCATATGCTTACAAATAAATGAAAAATTGGTTTCTGTAACTTATGGCTCCTTAAGAAATCTAACGATACTTTGTGAAGAAATGTTTAGAGATGTGGTATGTAATAGGAAAATATAAGACATTTTAATGTATATTTCTGAAAGGAAATGTGTTTACATGGCATGCCACTATCTTTTCCTACTGACAAAGAACAGCTTGTAAAGACACTATAGTGCAAGAGAAATAGGTTGCATTTGCAGTATTTTTAAAGTGATACAAAAATCCCCTTTTTATTACTGTGTAACATTTCTTGTATTGGATGTACTACAGTTTGTTTCTATCCATTCACCAACTGGGTTTTCAGTCTTTGGGTTATTATGAATTACAGTGCTATAAACATTTCATATAAGGGTTTCTGGTAGACATATTCTTTTCTTTCTTTGGTAAATACCTTGGAGTGGGATTGCTCGGTGGTATGGTAAAACATATGTTTTACTTTATAAAAAAACTGCCAAATCAGTTTTCAAAGTGGATATACCATTGTATATTCCCACCAGATGAGTGTTCTTATTACTCTATTCACGGTAGTATTTTGTAGTGTAGGGTTTTTTGTGGTTTTTTTTTTTTTCATTTTAGCCATTCTGACAAATGTGCAGTGATAATTTGCATTTCCCTAATGAGGGTAACAGCTTTTAGTGTCTTTATTTGCCATCCTTATCTCTTTGGTAAAGTATCTGTTCATGTTTTTGTTCCAATTTTATAAAACAACTGTTGATACAAGTCATCTATTAGATAAGTTGCAAAGGTTTTCTCCAGGTGTATGACTTGTATTTTCATTTCTTAATGATCTCTTTTGAAATGCAGACTTAAAAAAAATTCTCATAAAGTCCAGTTTATCCCTTCTTTTTCTTTTATGGTTCATTAATTGTGTATAGAAATCTTTGCCTAACTCGAGGTCACAAAGATTTTTCTATGTTTTCTTCTAGGAGGATTACACTTTTACGTCTATGATTCATTTCAAGTTGATTTTTACATGTATTATAGTATGAGTATGGACCAAAATTGTGTGTAGGGGTAAGTTTTCTCATTCTTTGTTTTTGGAATATGTATATCCCATTTTTTTTAGTACTACCTGTTAAAAAGACTGCCCTCTACATGTGCGTCTGTTTCTGGGTTCCCTATACTGGTCTATTAGTTCATATTTCTATGCTAACACCATACTACCTTGATGACTTTATAGCAAATCATGAAATCAAGTAGTATGAACTTTAAATTTTGTTCTTTTTCAAAATCATTTTGACATTCTAAATTCCTTTGCTTTTTTTAATGTATATTTTAGGATTACCTTGTCAGTTTCTACCAGGAAGACTGCCTAGGGTCATTATTGAGATTATATTGAATCTGTAATCAATTTGGAGAATACTGACCATTTAACAATAATTGAGACTTCTAACTTATTTACACTTGATGTATGTCCTTTGTTAGGTTTTAATTTCATCAGGTGCTATGATTTGTCAGTGGAGAAATATTATATAGTTAAATTTACCCCTTAGCAACTCATATTTTTCTGCAATTATGTTTTATTTTAATTTCAGTTTTTAAGTGTTCATTGTTTGGGGGATTTAACCTTTACTCTGTGACCTTGCTCTCCTTCATGGATCACAGCCTAGTCATGGGGAAGGGGTTTGTATAACTCACTGAAGCAATGTAGCCATGCCTTGCAGGGCCACCCAAGATAGACAGGTCGTAGTGAAGAGTTCTGACAAAATGTAGTCCACTGGAGGAGGGAACAGCAAAGCAGTCCAGTATTCTTGCCACAACAACCCCATGAACAGCATGAAAAGGCAGAAAGATAGGACACTGGAATATAAGCCTCAGAGGTTGGGAGATGTCCAGTATGCTACTGAGGGGGCTTCCTTGGAGCTCAGACGGTATAGAGTCTGCCTGCAATGCAGGAGACCTGAGTTCAGTCCCTGGGTCAGGAAGATCCCCTGGAGAAGGAAATGGCAACCTACTCCAGTATTCTTGCCTGGGAAATCCCATGGACAGAGGAGCCTGGTGGGCTACAGTCCATGGGGGCGGTCACAAAGAGTTGGACCCAACTGAGCAACTTCAATTTCACTTTCACATGCTACTGAGAAACAGCAGGGGGCAATTACTAATAACTCCAGAAAAAAATGAAGTGGCTGATCCAAAGCAGAAACAATGCTCAGTTGTGATGTGTCTGGTGGTGAAAGTAAAGTCTGATGCTGTAAAGAACAATATTGCATAGGAACCTGGAATGTTAGGTCCATGAATTAAGGTAAATTGGAAGTGGTCAAGCAAGAGATGGTAAGATTGAACATTGACATTTGAGAAATCAGTGAACTAAAATGGATGGGAATAGGAGAATTTAATTCAGATGACCATTGTATCTACTGCTATAGGCAATAATCCCTTAAAAGAAATGGAGTAGCCTTCATAGTCAACAAGAGAGTCTGAAATGCAGTACTTGGGTACAACCTCAAGAACAACAGGATGATCTTGGTTCATTTCCAGGGCAAATTATTCAACATCACAGTAATCCAAGTCTATGCTCCAGCCACTGACACTGAAGAAGCTGAAGCTGACTAGTTCTAGGAAGACCTGCAACACCTAGAACTAACACCAAAAAAGAGAGGTCCTTTTCATCATAGAGGATTGGAATGCAGAGAAGTAGGAAGTCAGGAGATACCTGGAATAATAGGAAAGTTTGGCCTAGGAATACAAATAGAACAGGGCAAAGGCTAAGAGTTTAGTCAAGTGAACACGCTAATCAGAGCAAACCCCTTTTCCAGCAACCCATGAGACAACTCCACACATGGACATCACCCAATGGCCAACACCAAATCAGACTGATTATGTTCTTTGCAGTCTAAGATGGATAAGTTCTATACAGTCAGCAAATTGATGACCAGGAGCTGATGTGGCTCAGATCATAAGCTCCATATTGCAAAATTCAGACTTAAATTTAAGAAAGTAGGGAAAGCCATGAAGCCATTCAGGTATGACCTAATCAAACTCCTATGATTATACAGTGGAGGTTACAAACAGATTCAAGGGATTAGATAGAGTGCCTGAAGAATTATGAGCAGAGGTGTGTAACACTGAAGGATCAAAACTGTCACAAAGAAAAAGAAATGCAAGACGGCAAAGTGGTTATCTGAGGTGGCTTTACAAATAGCTAAGGAAAGAAGAGAAGTGAAAGGCAAGGGAGAAAGGAAAAGATATATCCAACTGAGGGCTTCCCAAGTGGTGCTAGTGGTAAAGAACCTGCCTGCCAATTCAGGAGACCTAAGAGATGCTGGTTTGATCCCTGAGTTAGGAAGATATCCTGGAGGAGGAAATGGCAACCCACTCCAGTATTCTTGTCTAAAGGACCCCGTGAACAGAGGAGCCTGATGGACTACAGCCCATAGGATTGCAGTCGGACACAACTAAAGGAACTTAGAACACATGCAAGCATACCCACCTGAATGCAGAGTTCCAGAGAACAGCAAGGAGAGCTAAAAAGGCCTTCTTACATGGGCAATACAAATAAATAGAGGAAAACAATAGAATGGGAAAGACTCAAGATCACTTCAAGAAAATTGGAGATACCAAGGGAATATTTCATGCAATGATGGGCATGATAAAGGAGAGAAATGATAAAGATCTAACAGAAGCAGATTAAGAAGAGGTGGCAAGAATACACAGAACTATACAAAAAAAATCTTAATGACCCAGAAAACCAGGATGTATAGTCACTCACCTACAGCAAGACATCCTAGAATGCAAAGTCAAGTGGGCCTTAGGAAGTATTACTATGAACAAAGCTAGTGGAGCTGATGGAATTCCAGCTGAGCTATTTCAAATACCAAAAGATGCTGCTGCGCTCAATATGTCAACAAATTCAGAAAACTCAGCAGTGGCCAAAGGACTGGAAAAGGTCAGTTCTCATTCCAATCCAAAGAAGGACAATGCCAAGGAATGCTCAAACTACTGTACAACTGTGCTCATTTCACATGCTAGGAAGGTTATGCTGAAAATCCTTTAAGTGAGGCGTCAACAGTATGTGAACTGAGAACTCCAGATGTGCAAGATGGGTTTAGGAAAGGCAGAGGAACCAGAGATCAAATTTCCAACATTATCTGGATCATGGAGAAAGCAAAGGACTGCCAGAAAAACATCTGCTTCTGCATCTTTGACTGTGGGTATCACAGCAAACTATGGAAAATTCTTAAAGAGATGGGACTACCAGACCACCTTACCTGCCCTCTGAGAAACCTGTATGTTGGTCAAGAAGCAACAGCCAGATCCCAACATGGAACAACTGACTGGTTCAAAATTGGGAAAGGAATATGACAAGGTTGTATATTGTCACACTCTTTATTTAACTTATATGCAGAGTGAGTGAGTGAAGTCGCTCAGTCATGTCTGACTCTTTGTGACCCCGTGGACTGTAGCCTACCAGGCTTCTCCGTCCATGGGATTCTCCAGGCAAGAATACTGGAGTAGGTTACCATTTCCTTCTCCAGGGGATCTTCCTGACCCAGGGATCAAACCCAGGTCTCCCACATTGGAGGCAGACGTTTTAACCTCTGAGCCACCAGGGAAGCCTCTATATGCAAAGTACATCCTGTGAAATGCCGGGCTGGGTTAATCACAAGCTGGAATCAAGATTGCCAGGAGAAATATCAACAACCTTAAATATGTAGGTGATGCCACTCTAATAGCAGAAAGTGAAGAGGAACTAAAGAACCTCTTGATGGGGGTGAAAGAGGAGACTGAAAAAGCTAGGTTGAAATTCAACATTCAAAAAACTAAGATTAAAAAAAAACAGCAAAAAGCTAAGATCATGGTATCTGCTCCCATCACTTCACTGAAAATAGATTGGAAAAAGTGGGAGCGGTGATAGACTTTATTTTCTTGAGCTCCAAAATCATTGTGGAGGGTGACTGTAGCCATGAAATTAAAAGTTGCTTGCTCCTTGGAAGGAAAGCTATGACAAAACTAGACAGCATATCAGAAAGCAGAGGCATCACTTGCTGACAAAGGTCTGTATAGTCAAAGCTATGGTTTTTCCAGTAGTCATGTACAGATGTGAGAGCTGGGCCATAAAGAAGGCTGAGCACCAAAGAATTGATCCTTTCAAACTGTGATGCTGGAGAAGACTCTTGAGAATCCCTTGGACAGCAAGGAGATCTAACCAGTCCATCCTAAGGGAAATAGACCCTGGATATTCATTGGAAGGACTGATGCTGAAGCTCCAATACTTTGGTCAGCTGATGAGAAGAGCTGACTCAAAGAAAAGATGCTGATGCTGCAAAAGATTGAAGGTAGAAGCAGAAGTGAGTGACAGAGGATGAGATGGCTGGATGGCATCACTGATGCAATGGACATGAATTTGAGCAAACTCAGAGAGATGATGGAGGAGAGAGAAGCCTATCATGCTGAAGTCCATGGGGTTACAAAGAGTTGGACATGAGTTAGAGACTAAGAAACAGCCAGAGTTTAATACTTAAATTAAAATGAATAAAATCACCCAGTGGTGATTATTTTTATTTATTTACCTGCTCTTTTTT